>CACRXK020015374.1:0-12258 GCA_902702795.2 Paramuricea clavata
GGTATAAAACTCTTATGGTAGCGATCAGTTCTACAAACTGGAACCTTAAAACACCTATTATGGCGTAGATTGTGTTCGTTAACCCTAAGAGCTGGAACGAGCGAGTTTAATTTGTGACCTGGATCAAGCATTCTGTGGAAAAGTCGTTCACAAAGGATGCTTCGGTGTTCGTACAACGATGGAACGTTATATTTACATGCAAGTTCCATTTCAAGTCATTCGAGATGGTAACGCCTAATAACTTGGCATGCTTTGTAATGAGGTATACTTACAGATTCCATTCGAAGGCTTGCTGCACTTCCTTGTGCAGTTTTACGTCCACGTGAAGTGGCACTTTTGTTGCCACCCTGGCTGTACAATGATTTAGCTGTAGGTGCTCGCGATCCACCACGAGAAGCAGCAGTGCCAGGTCGAGAGTCACCACCACCTGAACGCAGGCTAGCATTACTACTCCATGAGTTATCCAACTCTTCACGTACAAGTTTCTCCATTTGATCGCGCTTCAAGTCTTCTTCAGATTTGGAATTCGTACCCTGCAACAACAAAACAACTCAGATTAAAATCTTATTTTAGCAATCCTCCAATAAAATCTTTTAACTTGGGGGCTGTGAAGAATTTTTATCTTTTTCAGATTAAGGGACTGTCGTGCACTTCACCCAACGCTGTATGCTCCTTGAATAAGCATATCTTATTCAATGTTCATTTTCAGCAATTATACTAAGTTTTTGTGCTTTGTATTTGAAACACCAAAAAGGATTAAAAACAAAGAAGACAAACTTTCATAATATTAGGAAGAAAGAGAGAAAAAGAAGATGTGGGTGGTAAACTATGCAGAGAGGGTGGAGGAACTAAGATTGAGATTTTAGGTAAACATAACAAGAAGAAATGTAGATTAGCTGGAGAAGAGATGGATAGACTGACGATAAAAAGTTTAAATATAATGGGTGACTATGTGTGCATGTTATTTCTGAAAGGATAAGGAAAGGAAGGATAGGGGACAGGAATCAGTGGGCTCAAGACCAGCAGGCTAAAGAAGAAATGGTTAATATTCATATCAAATATCATACTTCAGTGATGCTGTCAAGTAACTTGGCCATGGTTTCTCGGCGTTTTAACTTGGCTTTCTCCATGGCTTCCAGTTTGACAAGAACGGCATCAATCTTAGATACAATACTTCCAATGGAGTGTTCCATGCGATCTACACGGCGACTCAGCCTGATAGATTACAAAATAAAACAACGTTTAACGAAGTCTCAACAATTAATCCTCGAGGACATAGGAATAAAAAAGTGACTGGAAGTGTGGAAATTAGAGTTGTTAATTAGATGTACGTACAGACATATATTCGAGATTGTCTATTTGGCGTGGGTGGGTGGGTCGTGCGTCGTGGGTCGTGCGTCGTGGGTCGTGCGTCGTGCGTCGTGGGTCGTGCGTCGTGGGTCGTGCGTCGTGGGTCGTGCGTTAGTAAAGCGCAAAAAAAAATTAAAACCGAACTATACCATGAACTGCCAAAATTTTGCACCAATCTTTTTAGCTATATGCCACATCTCTATTAACTATGACCACATTGGCAAAAATGCTGGGTGAACTTGTGGGTGGTTGAATTTAATTACAGTAATTTAACTTGTAAAAGACATCGGTGACCTCCAAATTTAGGGTGTTGCGGTATATCGATAAACCGATAATTATCTTTTTTTATCAAAATACCGATTACTCGATATTGGAATTTTCAATCAATATCGGAATATCGATATTTTTCGGTATTATCGATATCACGTTTACGTTTGTATATTTAAACGCCATATCAAGCTTTTTCAAATTTCAAGCGCTGATTGAAGTTACTCAGAAGGACAAAGACGATCAATGTGTTAACTCCGCGGGAAAATCCGTCAATTAAGGTTAGAACGCGATCTAAAACGTGTTTGTTTATACGTTACGTTGGCGTACGTTGCAAGGTACGGTAATATGTCATTTCGCTTAAGCCTAGTTTCCATTAAATCGTAATCATCGCAATAGTCGCGGAACGCAGACATCGCTATCGCAAAAATCGCAGTAATTCTATCTTTGCGACTTTGTCGTAAGAGTCTTAGTTATCGGTGTGACTCAGGTTTTCAACTGCGATTTATTGAAAACCTGAGTCACACCGATAACTAAGACTCTTACGACAAAGTCGCAAAGATAGAATTACTGCGATTTTTGCGATAGCGATGTCTGCGTTCCGCGACTATTGCGATGATTACGATTTAATGGAAACCAGGCTTCAAGTTTCCAATAAATCGCAGTTTTTATTAAAATTTTCGCGTTTTTAAAATCGTTGCGACGCTTGTGATGCGGTTCTTGCGATAATTACGATTTAATGGAAACCAGGCTTTAGTTATAGGTAATATGTCATTTCGCTCGTGAACTTTTAGAACGTAAACAACGGTGGATTACAAATGTTTTAGAAAAACAAGAACTAACCTCATTGGACATTGTTAGTTTTCTGGTGATATAGGACGATCTTTGTTTCGAACTCGCAGTTGAATAAAATGTTTTGAAACAATTTCCCGGACAAAAATATCACACATGTTTCATCCGGAGCGGTAATCAATGCTAATATTAAATTAAGTAATATGCATTTTCACTTTTCATTGACACTTTATTGAAAATATTACGCATCTGATGAGTCAAAGCTGTTATATCGTGGCTGTTTGGCATCATTTGAAAACAGCAAATTTTGCATAAAATTAAGCAAATTTTGCATAAAATTAAGCAAAATACAATCGCGAAAAATATCGATATATCAGTATTATCGGTATTTTTTTCCGGTATCGGTTTTCGTTTTTTTTCAAATACCGCAACAGCCTACCCCCAATTTTTATTTCATAAAATTATTTGTTTTAGTATACTCAATTATTTTGACAATTTATTAAAATACCGATCTAAATGGTTTCCATTTTTTTGAAAACCGTAGAGCTACTTTTACGCAAACGTGAATTACAATTGCAACTTTCATGCTTAATTTTGTCTGTTATCTGGGCGGTATACTTATAGGCGTACGGGACGGGGGGCAGGGGGGGCAGCTGCCCCCCCCCAAAAAAAAAAGATTACAAAGTCGAAAAGTCGGGCAAATGTTCAACATAAGTCGGGCGAAGACGGTGGGAAATTAAAAAGCCAAAGAAGTAGTCAAAGCAATCAAATCTCTCTTAATAATAACTTTAGTTAATAAGTATAAAATATGTAATATTGAAAAACTATAAAAACTTCCACTGTTGCATGTGCTTGAAAAATCAATTCGAAACCCGTGGTTGATGTAATATAATCATACGCGTACCGGGCGCCCCCCCCCCCCAGTTTGCCGGGCAAACAAAGCCAGTTGGGCAATATTCGATTCGGATTCTGTCAATTTTGTGGGAAATTCTGTAAATTTTGTGCTGTTTGGAAAATTTGTTTGATGTTGCGAAAAATTTTGGTATGTCCGAAAAATTTTTGGACCCCTAAAATGGTACACTGACCGAAATTTTTTTGGCGACGGGGGGGAGGGGGTTGGGGCGGAGGTCGCCAAAATTAATTGTTCCAGAAAAAAAATTTCGCACTAGTCGGGCACAATCCGAAAAAGTCGGACAAATTTCTTTCCGCTCCCCTAATTTTTTCCTTCCGTACCGCCCATGGGTACACTAGCTCGTCAAAACTTTAGGTATTTAAACGGATAACTGCATTGAAAAGCCCTGGAAAAACAGCACATTATAGTAGCATAAAATTGGATTACTACATGCACAGATACCAGAGAAAATTAAGCATGAATGTTGCCATTGTAATTCGCGTTTGCGTAAAAGTAGGCCGTACTGAAATTGTCATATCTCAACGGGCATTTTAGGTATATTTAAACGGATAACTGCATTGAAAAGCCCTGGAAAAACAGCACATTATACTAGCATAAAATAGGATTACTACATGCACAGATAACAGAGGAAATTAAGCATGAATGTTGCCATTGTAATTCGCGTTTGCGTAAAAGTAGGCCGTACTGAAATTGTCATATCTCAACGGGCATTTTAGGTATATTTAAACCGATAACAGCATTGAAAAGCCCTGGAAAAACAGCACATTATAGTAGCATAAAATAGGATTACTACATGCACAGATAACAGAGAAAATTAAGCATAAATGCTGCCATTGTAATTCGCGTTTGCGTAAAAGTAGGCCGTCCTGAAATTGTCATATCTCAACGGGAATGTTACTTTTAGGACCGATAACTGCATTAGAAGCCCTTGAAAAACAGCACATTATAGTGGCATAAAATTAAATTACTACACACCGGATAACAAAGAAAAATAAGCATGAAAGTTGCAAAGGTTGGGATTTTAGTCTACATGAAAAATACAAATACACCACTCTATATGCCTTCATATCCGCATTTTACCCTCCTGCCGTCCGTTCGCATTTTACCCTCTCATCCGTCCATTTTTACCCTCTCATCCATCCGTCTGTCCGTCTGCCCTCTATCCGTTTTAAAAAAAATATTTTCATTGTCTATACGACGCCCAACACCGTACCCACGACGCACGACCCACGACGCACGACCCACGACGCACGACCCACGACGCACGACCCACCCACCCACGCCATTTAGCCATCCTCCATATATTCATAGCGCGAAAGAGAGAACACTAGTATACACCACGTAAAGTTTAAAGTTTCACGGGAATAAACAACCTAAACCTCTAATGTTTTCCTGTAACATGAAAATTCCATAAGCGTTCTCATACTTACACATTGAATTCATCATAAGGCACACCACCACCACCTCCACCACCACGACGTCTTGATGTTGGTGATCCAGAACGTCCTCTCAATCCACCTTCGTCATCACTATCCATATCACTGTCACGGAAACTCACGCGACTGGCTGCTGTAGCTGGTCGTCCTTCTTCCTTAGCACGCTCCATCTCTTCAATTTCTTCATTCAGTTCAGCCTAAAATTCAATACAGCTTTAGACCACTCAGTTTAGTATTGGATAACGAAACTTATCATGAGGCATACCCCCATGTTTTCTGCTAGGCTAGGCTAAGCACAACGCCAGTCTTTATTAGAAACTATAATCAAAGTTCCCTATACATATATTATCTTTCTAAAAAAAGAACAAATGGTCACGATGAAAAATACAACATTATCGGGGGTCACTTGAGAGGGAATACTGAGCTGTGTAATAGCCCTGATCATATCTGCAGTTTAAATCATTGAATATCTTTGGTTAGACTCCTGGCATGGACAAACTTAGTAGGTGCTGTTTATGTACGAAAATCAGCATTTGGTTATACCTTCCTGTTGGCTCACTCAGATCATGTCTTTGCTCGAATATGGACGTTAACCACGCGTGATTCCTTGGAAATCTCTGCTAAATTGATTACAAAACCATTCAAAGCTAAGCTTACCATTGACACTTTGACAGTACATCCAGGTGAGAAAACCAAGTACATGTAAACTGCATTATCGAAAACACGGAACCCTACCAAGCGGCTAAGCTATAAATTATCCAACATTCCGTCCAATCTAAATTTTAACGCTATAAGCTAAACCTATAGGCTATATAAACAAAACCGTATAAGTGCGTATATATTTTTACTCTCAAAGCCACATGTATTGTTTCTTTGCGTGTTCTAATTAAAGTAAAAACTATATACTGATCCCTACGTAAAACAACTCTAACTTACCTTTTGTCCTTCCAAATCTTCTTGCATCTTCTTACATTCTTCTTCATCTAAGACACGGTCACCATCAACATCATACTTCGCAAATACTGCTTCAATCTCAGCATCAGCATGGCCACGGCTAGAAATTAATAAACAGACATGAATCTTTGAAAAAAGAAAATAATGATATAATGATATGATATACTGAATTTGTCACTATGTACATGTTACAAACTAGTTAAAGACAAATAAAGACAAGTTAGACAATTCGTGACAGGGGAAAGGAACAGGACTCTCGTCCCAATTGACACCTAACCCCCATAGACAACACCTAACCCCTATAGACCTAACCCCTGTTGACACCATATTATAAACCGCTATATTAAAATACGTTTAATTATAGCACAAACTTTATTTGGCATGAGATTTCTTTCAATTAGTTGTTCTAATTAGCCGTTGAATGGTGAAACATGAATGGCTGTAGATTAAACGTTCTTCTCCAATTATTTTTGTGTTGCTGAATACTCTGTGAGGCTGTGGATTAGGGATTGTGGGATCATTTAGGCGTCAAGACACTTCACGCATATTTGGATGCGTATATTTTACTGTGTCATATGCATCTCTATAGACATATTATCTATAGATTTATAGGTGAGGAAGATACTTACGATTTAAGTTCAGTTCTCCATTCTTCAAAGTCAAGCTTACTGTCTTGGTTAACATCGGCAGTTGCTAGAGCTTTCTGGATATCAGCAATCTTCTCTCTCTTCACTGACAGTTTGTCGACTACCTTTTGGTATCCCTTTAAACAATCCGAACATAATATGTAATGTAAACATGTTGCATTTTAGCATACCGTATAATATGCCATTATACTGTATAATTATACTGTATTCACATTATTATGTTTTTCACACCATTACTTTTACCCAGAATCTTTCATCTCCTTTGCTGGTATAAATATTGTAGTGTTTCTTATTTAAAGAAAATCTGCTCAAATCTTCCTACTATACAATCGTATTATACAAAAACTTAACTGGCTCTTACCACTATAAGTAGTTAACAAAAACAAACCGCACCAGTCTTCATGATACTTACAGTATCAACCAGTCTTCATGATACTTATATATATATATATATATATATATATATATATATATATATATATATATATATATATATATATATATATATATATATATACGAATACACAAAAACAAACATTTGTATAACAAATATAAACTACTTATACAGAAGATATACTTATAGAGCAGATCTCAGTACCTTCTTGAAGTAATCTCCAATTTCGAACTCGCTCTTCTGTTGCGCAATGTCAGATTTCACTTCCGCATAAGTATCATTGATGATAGCCAAGAACATGTTGAGCAGTACAAAGAATACGAAGAAGACGTATGTGATGAAGAATGTTGGACCAAGTATACGGTTGGCATTCTCAATTTGATGGAAGTCAAAGTCACCAAGAATGATACGGAATAGCGTGAATCTATAATGAGAGATTAGTTTTAGTGACGGCCGACCAACACACCGAACGACTAATCAAAATACTCGTCCCAAAATTGACAAATCCCACACTAATGTTTTCACTTCAGTTCAATAGAACTTTGATGAATGTTTTTCCACGCGCACAACGACCGTGATTCACGTTGGAAAAAAATTGACTATGCCTATACTTACATGCTGTTACTAAATTTACTGAAATCACGAACTTGAGTACCAAAAATCAAGTAACCAAGTTGAGCGTATGCAAAGAAGATGATGAAGAACATGACAGCGAAACCAGCAACATCTTTGGCACACTAAAACGACATGATGTCCAAAAAGGTTACACTTCAACTGAGATGTAAAAGCCTGAGCAAGCTAATAAACAGTGTCATCTTAGAAACATCAATCCCCCAATAACCATCCCCCAAGAACATTATTCTGAAAACAACATTTCCTATCAGGGGAACAAATTTTTTCTTTCCTGGTTTCAAAGGCGTCAATATTAGATGGACAAGCAAGATGGCACCTCACCCACTTTTTGGACATGTGAAGATTTATCTACTGTTATGTGAACATTGTAATATAATCTATAGTAAACTACGTCTACTGACTGTCCCCGTCCCCCCCCCCCACCCCCTCCCGCCTCCATTTTTGCTTGTTTTATCCTTCAACTAGCATGTATGGAAATTCCACAGCCATTATTTGTTGTAAATTAACCATTCATTAATTCAGAGGTAATTTACTCAAGAAGCAAGTGTTTCTGATTAATGTTTTCTGACTAAACAGCCTTTGAGACATCAACCTCGTACCCCAGGGTATTACCTTCGCTCACCCCCTCGGAGGTAATACCCTGGGTACGAGGTTGTTGAGACATTTGCTAAAGAATGATCAACCCAACCTTTCCGCAACAGTGATTGTCTTGAATCTAAGATAAAGTACGTATTTACGTGGGCATCATATGCGTGATTTTTACCTTGGCCAGTGTGGATGACAGCTGAGTCATGGTCTTGTTGAAACTGATATATTTAAACACCTGAAATCAAAGTACATCAAATGTTTCAATCTTTCAAACAATATTCGAATGCGGAATCGATTAATTAATAATAGAGAATAAAGAAAAAAATAATGTTATGATTTAAAAATTAATGTTAAATCTCGAAACTTGCCTTGATCCAAGAGAAGAATACAGCAATGGCGACATTGTTGTTGAATTGTGTCTGCCAGAAACCAATGTTATCAAAGTTTGCATATTGGTTCGGATTATCCAAAAGTCCTTCTAGCAGACTGCCAACAACTACGGTACGATACAGGTGGAAGAGCACAGCAATGTAACCAAGAAGAAGCACAACAACATCAAGGATATTCCAAAAACTCTTGAAGTATTGTAGTTTATGTTTCTTAATCTCAATAATTTCTTCAATCGTATAATAGATAAGGAATAAGAAGAAAAGGCCCTCGCATGCCATCACGAAGTGATCAAAGCCAGTAACATAACGGATCAATTTCAATGTTCTGAACGTAAAGCTGGGAATACATCCACCGGTTGCTGGGTATTCAAATAATAACCTAAAATAAAGAAAATTACTTAATCATCAATATTTAAGCTTAAGGACTAGTAATGTAAGATAAAATTAAATGTAGAAAATAAATTAATTACGAAGAGATCAGACAATAAAAGGGGAAAGTTTTGTAGGATACGCTACGGATCTTGTTAGATTGAAAACAATGATAACAACAACTGAACAACAATGCGCATTCCTTACCTGATGATGCAGAAAAGATTAATATTGGCATTATACACAGAGAAATCGATGAAAACTGCTCGGGTACCACGGTCAAGCCACAAATTGTCCTGTAATACAAAAATAAAAAAATTAAAAAATGAGTATCTATATTAACTATAATTACTGATAATAATAAATTAATAATTATAAAATCAGGGTAAACTGTTAACTGAGCAACATTTTGTACGTTTATAACAAACATCTTCGGTTCAAATAGCCATAACTGTAATAGGCTATTAGTAAATAAAGTAATTTGTTTTCAACCTTCAAATCTTCAATAATTGCATCAGTGTCAGCTTTTTTTGGTTCAAGTAATTGTGTAAATCCGCCTCCTTTGTATGTGGTCAACTGACCCCAATGACTTCGGCTTTTCAGTTCTTCTTCAGTTTTGTAAACCCAGCTAGAGATAAAATGTTGTAATTTTTTTAGCCATACAATCTTTTGACGTAATTATTCAATGTATATAGATAGGCTATATTCTAGCAGTAATGCTTCATAATCAAAATTTGTTATACGAAGCCAATGTAAGAATCAAAGATTCTTCAAGTAATAAAGGCAAAATCAATGATATGTCCACTTTGAGGCCATGAACGAGTATAAGAATTTAAGCAGTTATGTCAAGTAACGAAGTAAATGTACTTCGTTACTGTACTTGAGTACTATTTTTGAGAGGTGAGCATGTAACAAAGTAAACTTTTTCTGGAGTACTTTTACTTGGAACGAAGTCATTTTAAGAAATAACATTTTACTTCGTTATTTTCATTTTGTGGCGAAGTATTTCGTTACTTTCTAACTTTTGTTTAATTTTACGTGATTTATTTCTGATTTATTTTAATTTCGGGATAGGTAAAACGACCTCTAGTCTCGTTTGTGACTTACTTATATATAAGCATTATTTATTTAATGGATTTCTTATATCTGCAACGGGGTCTGAAAAGTAGACCATGCCGTAAAATATTGTATATTCGGTGCACACATATAATGCGTGTGCTGTTTTGTGTCTTTTGTATGTATTGACATTGGAGAAGTCCCCCTCCCCATCTACAAGCTACAGACAATAGTACTTCAAGTATTTTTTAAGGATACTTTGTACTTTTTACTTAAGTACGTTTTGCTTCCAGTACTTTTTACTCTTACTCAAGCCGTTTTATTGTTAATTACTTCTACTTTTACTCGAGTACAAATTCAAAGTAATTAGGCACCACTGAATTTAAGTAATTCGAAATATATTTTATTTGCTTTTCATTCTTGCATAAGTAAAAGTGGATTAACATTAATCATTATCTAGCTTTTAATTACTTACGCAGAACCATTTTGTTTCCCAAATGATGCCGTGTCTTCAACAGCTGGTGAATATGAGGCATAACATTCTTTGATAACGTTGCTGAAATCCTCATGAACTCTGTGTGAGGAAAATTTTAAATATTAGACAGTGGTGGAACCAGAACAACTTTTTGGCCTTCTTATGATAAAGGCTTGCAAATAGGAAAATGTTATATGCATCTCTGTATGCAATATACACAGCTATATCCATTCGTATAACTACGATTTTTCTTAATTAAAATGATGTTGGTATATGATATTCACTATAGTGTAGGTGAATTATCTTTTGGTAGTCTAAAAATTAGACTGGACAAATAGCGTTTGTATTGGTGAAGATGTCAATGGTATTTTCCTCTAGGAAATTTAAAAAGCGCCAAAAGCCAGGATGTAAAGAAAATACTTAGAGGGTGGGAAAGGGGGGTATGGATCACGTTTCACAACGGAAAATAAAGCCGTTTCACGTGTCTTAAGAAAGCAATTTCACGGAAAACTAGACTCTAGTAAAATAATATAATAATAATAGGTTTGTTTAGAGTATGTTTAATGCATGGTACAGTATCTACGCTTTAAGTTCTCTCACTTCTCTACCTGTTAGTTAAAAACTACATCATAACTTAAAAGTTTGAGTGACGAGTATGTCCAACGACCTCCGAAAGGCCTCCGAAGTTTTTACTCTTGTGCAATCGCATGTATAACTATGAATTGATTATCGCGTATCATTTACTCTATTATGACTATTATAAAATAGATCGAAATAAACAAAGCAAAATCACAGTTCACGAAACAGACATCCTTAATTCTCATTTCACGGAGCATTTTTATCGACAATCACGCCTCACGCCTGTAGAGTGTAGAACAAATCACATTTCACGATACTAAAATCAAGCATTTCACATTTCACGCGAACAAATATTGACCATTCACGGCTCACGAAAATACCCTTTCCCACCCTCTACTTACACACATGAATCATTCTTCACCCTGATCTGTCGGAATCGTGGTCTTCCAAGAATTTTGTTTTCAAAGTAGATATATCCAAGCTCTCCTTCTTTCAAATTCTTGTGGGTAACATTCTTCGTGTTATAGTATTGTTCCCAGTAGATTCCTGAGCTTAGTGGGCCAGATGCATACTAGAAAAAATAATACAAAGAACTGTAATGAGTTGTCAAGTTTTCATAATTTTTTTATGTTTAATGGCTTAGACCAAGCACTTCCCTTTGACAAGTAAAATGGTTTGGCGTTAACCAAGAATGGAGAACAAAATCACCGTGTTATCAAAAGTAACCTAAACCGAACCGTAACTGACGTCTTACCATGAAGAATTCATTCATGGTTGTAATATCCTTGAAGGTATTTCTGTTTTCCATTGTTGTCTCAACAAAAAGATCTAAAATGTAATTGTAAAAAAGCATTAAAGCAGTCAATGAGTGAAGGTCTCTGTAAGCTATAGACCCAAGGAAATAGAGTCCAGAGTCAGAGGTAAGCCATTGTTATGATACATTATTGTAAGGATGGGGTCTAGTCCTATGTGTAGTTTTGACTCCTTATTTAAAAGTCACCTGTAATTTATTATAAATAAAGTGTTTGATGCATGCAGATATACTGCTATTTTTGACCTCATTAATGTTTCGTATTAATTTCTCCAATCTTCTTCGTTCAAATTTTCCTAGCATCCTTAGCGTTTTGTATTCTCCACTTTTGTTTGCATTTTGTATATTTCATAATTTGTTTTTTATATGGTATTCAGGTTCATACACACCTTTCATTACTTTTGTAAAGTAATACATCGTAGAGCTGGTCATTCCAAATGTCACTGTCAAGTAACAAAGATGATCATATAATTAAACATCTGAATATACGAAGCAGTTTGTTGGTGAGATATAACAAGTGTATAAACTAAGTTATAACTTGTTAAAATGATTTATTAAATTGTGAACAGTGTACGTATTTTTAAACATTTGTACAAGCTGAGCCC
>CACRXK020015376.1:0-12256 GCA_902702795.2 Paramuricea clavata
CAGGGTGTCTCAAAAAAACCCAAAATCATTGAAATAACGTATTGTTCAAATTTCAATGCCGTAACACAAAGGATTTTGACAGGGTGATTAATTTGTTTTAAAAAATTAAAATATCTTTGTAAAGTGAACGTTTGTTTGCTCATGGGAATTTAAAAATGCTTCTTAAATTGTAATATGCGTAATATGCATTCGTGGGTTTAGTACTTTATGCCTGACATAACAAGTTTACGCTGAGTATTACCATTCATTATAGCAGTTATGTCAATCTTTTATGCACTCGTGGGATTAACTTAGTGCTAGGGCATTGAATATCGAACAATACGTCAATTTCAATGATTTTGGATTTTTTTGAGACACCCTGTATATATATGTACTATTTAAAGCACGCGTAGGAGTGTTTTATCACATATAAAACACGACGCGTAGCGGAGTGTTTTATATGTGATAAAACACTATATATATATATATATATATATATATATATATATATATATATATATATATATATATATATATATATATATATATATATATATATATATATATATATATATATATATATATATATATATGTATATATATATATATATATATATACAGGGTGTCTCAAAAAAACCCAAAATCATTGAAATAACGTATTGTTCGAATTTCAATGCCGTAACACAAAGGATTTTGACAGGGTGGTTAATTTGTTTTAAAAAATTAAAATATCTTTGTAAAGTGAACGTTTGTTTGCTCATGGGAATTTAAAAATGCTTCGTAAATTCGTGGGTTTAGTACTTTATGCCTGCCATAACAAGTTTACGCTGAGTATTACCATTCATTATAGCAGTTATGTCAATCTTTTATGCACTCGTGGGATTAACTTAGTGCTAGGGCATTGAATATCGAACAATACGTCAATTTCAATGATTTTGGGGTTTTTTGAGACACCCTGTACAGGGTGTCCCCAAAAAAACGAAAACTATTGAAATCACCAATAACAATTTAATTGTTAGAATTTGAATGCCTTAGCGCTCTGTTGGTTCCCACGAGTGCATAAATGATTGACATAAGTAAATTTTATGCATAAAGAAACTGTTTAAGAAGCTGTTTTTAATTCCCAGGAGCAGAAAATCGCGCACTTTACCAGGTGATATTCCTAACTAAATTCTAATACATGCACCTCGACAATATTTTACCCATCATTACGTCCAGCTGTTTGGTGGGGCATTCAAATTTAACAATAAGTGATTTCAATAGTTTTCGGGTTTTTTGGGACACCCTGTATAGGTCTTTGGAACATTATAAATAGATAATTTGAATAAAAATCTTTCCTCTTTGAATGTTTGCTCCCAAAAGATCGAACAAATTGTCGCTTGGTGTCAACAGATCGAATTACTGCAACTCGTGATCTATTCTAAGCATTTTAGTTGCTCGAAACTTTGGAACTTCCACTCGTCGCAAATTATATTCAGCAGCAGAACATTCCACAAGTTCAAATTACAGATTTACGCAGCTAATAAAAAATATAGATGAGAGCAATGACTGTTAAATTCGAGTTTAAATTGGTTGGCGAGAAGAACTCGCTGACAATTTCTGGCTACGTTCGTTCGCCGCGTGCAATTGAACAATACAGAGGCGCCGGAATATCTATAATTGGGGGGGGGGGGCAGATATTCATATATTCGTGTTCTGCCCAATTAATTTCTTTTGAAATCGATTGTTTTTACAGTCTGTGAACACGAATATATGAATATGTGCCCCCGCTATTATCAATTCTCCGGCGCCTCTGGAACAATAAGAAGCCGATATACTGGTAATACATCAATGGCATCAATCTGACATGGCAACGTTCGAGTAACCAAAAACCTAAAATTTATAAAACGACATTATACTCGAACTTCGTGCTTTTCGCACCGGTATTCAATACTTAGAGCATAGATATAGGAGATCTAGATTGCTAACGCATACCTAGCGCAGGTGGGGCCTACATGATAAATCCAAGATGGCGGTACAACAGGGCAAAAAGACTATAGATTCTATTACGAAAATCAGGATTTTTGCATTTTTTGCCGTCGCATTGTTTCGAAACTTATTCGGTCAAATTTTATGGTAAAGAGAAACTTACCGCGAAAATTTTGAGCATATATATGATTGAATTGGATGAAAAATCGCAAAATTATCCATCGATAAAAGTTCGTGTGAAATGGTCAGTTGGTCAGTTGGAGCGTTTTATTGCCAGAAATACTGTGCTATGTTAACATCTAGCCTTGTGAATGGTGTTTTATACTTGCATCTCTCATCATCATCTGCTCTGTCCTCATAATTATGAAAAATGAACTGTTATGTACCCCCCCCCCCTCCTTGCTTGTTAGAGAAGTAAACTGATGAGAGCACTGGATGAGGGTCTATCATCTATGGTCTGTTATAATTTGCTTTTTATGCAAATAGTGAGCAAAAATTAAAGCAAAACTGTACAAGTTACATATATAGTACTATATCAGTACTATACACGAACTTTTATCGATGGATAATTTTGCGAGTTTTCATCCAATTCAATCATATATATGCTCAAAATCTTCGCGGTAAGTTTCTCTTTACCATAAAATTTGATCGAATAAGTTTCGAAACAATGCGAGGGCAAAAAAATGCAAAAATCCTGATTTTCGTAATAGAATCTATAGTCTTTTTGCCCTGTTGTACCGCCATCTTGGATTTATCATGTAGGCCCCGCCTGCGCTAGGAATGCGTTAGCAATCTAGATCTCCTATATCTATGACTTAGAGTATAGACGCCATCTTGAATTCTTAGGCGCATTAATTACATTGTAATAATTTACTCTAGATCCAGTATACATTTTACTATATTTTGGGAGTTGAAACGACCCCTAGAGTAAAATTAAGGAGTAAAAATTAACTCCTAGAAGCGAGTTTAATTTACTCCTTCTGTCGAGTTAACTCCCGATGGAGTAAATTGCGGAATGCGCGCCGAAGTGGAGTAGTTTAGACTCTATTTTGGGAGTAGATCTTACTCCACAATTTTTACTCTCCCGAGTGGAGTAGTTTTAACTCCTATGGTGGAATTAAATAACTCCTTGAAATTAACAGTGTACGCATTCTGATTGGCTTAAGGTGGCTCCCTACAGTTCTCTAAAATTCTAGGTATTTTGAGTAACGTTCGCTTTGAACCGAATTTATATTAGATACACTTAAGACAAGGCAATATGATCATTTCCAGGAAAGTTCAGAAGCTGTGTGCTGTCCATTTATGAACAAATTAAAACCGTGTTCGTGTTGCCATGGCAACCATGATGTTTAGTCTTTTGCACTTTAATTTTATTGTCTAATTTCACAATAAATTGACAATATCTATATTTTCCTTCGGTGACGTTTTCTGAAATTTGTTTTGAAGATTTATGGCCCATAAAAGAAAAACATATCAAAATTTCAAGGGAATTTACAAAAAAGTTTTCGAGATATTCGTGAATGACGGTTACAGAAAAAGTTATTTGTAGAATTTCTTAAAATTTGGATATGTTGTACCACTCGTCCTGTATAACAAAAATACAAAGTTTAAAAAAATTTCACCGAAGAAAACACGAAGAAAGACAGAAGACAGTACAATTTCAGTTGACAGTTCGCAACACAACAAGTTGAAAATTTTGAGCAATATGAAGGACAATACTGAACGTAAATACGTAAAAACACACAAACAGATTGGCTAAACTAGTTAATAACATACGTACTGTTCGAATTCACCAAAAAAATAGGATTATAATGAAAAACTGGAGCTTTCTTTGTAGATAAAAACGCCAAAAAACTTCCCGCGGCTTGTTTCAATATTTTTGCCGAACAGTAAACACGACGATTCCACGCGCAGGTCGCGAGAATGAATTCTGATCTATATAAATCGTATTTAAACTGTACTAACTGTAGGGAGCCACATTAAAGCAAAAATGTAAACAAAAGTGCGGATTGGTCGCGAACGAAATTCTCCCTTGTTCCGCATGGCAACAAACAAATAAGTAATTTTCTGAAGCTTTGTTGATTTTCTGAAGCATGATAACAAACAAATAAGTAGTTTTCTGAAGCTTTGTTGATTTTCTGAAGCATGACAACAAACAAATAAGTAGTTTTCTGAAGCTTTGTTGATTTTCTGAAGCATGACAACAAACAAATAAGTAGTTTTCTGAAGCTTTGTTGATTTTCTGAAGCATGACAACAAACAAATCAGTAATTTTCTGAAGCTTTGTTGATTTTCTGAAGCATGACAACAAACAAATAAGTAGTTTTCTGAAGCTTTGTTGATTTTCTGAAGCATGACAACAAACAAATCAGTAATTTTCTGAAGCTTTGTTGATTTTCTGAAGCATGACAACAAACAAATCAGTAATTTTCTGAAGCTTTGTTGATTTTCTGAAGCATGACAACAAACAAATAAGTAGTTTTCTGAAGCTTTGTTGATTTTCTGAAGCATGACAACAAACAAATAAGTAGTTTTCTGAAGCTTTGTTGATTTTCTGAAGCATGACAACAAACAAATCAGTAATTTTCTGAAGCTTTGTTGATTTTCTGAAGCATGACAACAAACAAATAAGTAGTTTTCTGAAGCTTTGTTGATTTTCTGAAGCATGACAACAAACAAATAAGTAATTTTCTGAAGCTTTGTTGATTTTCTGAAGCATGACAACAAACAAATAAGTAGTTTTCTGAAGCTTTGTTGATTTTCTGAAGCATGACAACAAACAAATAAGTAGTTTTCTGAAGCTTTGTTGATTTTCTGAAGCATGACAACAAACAAATCAGTAATTTTCTGAAGTACTATTTGCTCACATAAATAAGCAACGTGCATGTATCCAATTAAAAATTTATTTCATAATTTGTCTAAATGTTGGAGAACAATGTGGTCCGCTATTTTCATGCAAAAAGAATTCGTTTGGGAGGTTGTGCCATTTCTATTAATTCTATATTTTCGAATTCCTTTTTTCGTACTTTAATTTTCCTAATCTTCATATCTGGGCGATCAAACCTCCACAAACGATCTTGTTTTGTTAAGGCTTGCATCTTGAATGAAAAAATCACATTGCGTGCTAGCGGTTACGTCGTTTAACAGTATAAGCATTTCCATAACAAAACGCAAACTAATTTGTAAAGTGCATTAAAAGCTTTTAGAAAACTAGTAAATGTAATTTGAACCATAATGGCCTAATATTTTTACTGTTGCATAATGAAACAGACACATTGCCGCTGTTCTAAATCATCCAATCAAAACGCATGCGCTGCGCTGCGCTGAGCGAGGGTTGCGGCTACTTAGTATTTATACCTTGGTGAACTAACTCAATTTATTATTCAGACTAAAACAGATCTAGTAGCCGCAATTAAAGATGTTTGCGCTACAGTTTCTGATGTCATTTATGTTACTTGGTCTTGCCATATCGACAGGAAATATTTACATTGATACAAGCATGCCTGAAGACGTAAGTCCCGTACTACGGCGTGGTAAGTCTATTTTGTATTTCACTTTGTCTTTTGTTCATTGTCATTAAAGTTTTAAGCATAGGTTTTTTTCTCGCATCGGCGACGCAACGAGTCAAATTTCATTGCCTTGCCGTGCGAGAGATGAAATCGCAAGTGTATCATGTTCCGCGTGGCAACGTAATTGTAAGTTGATACTTTCCGCAATGGTTGCCCAAAGTTTAACATTTCGGCCAAAACAATTGCCGAATATATCAAATTACAACTGATTATATTTGGTTAGTCAGCCAATGAAAATCGCTTTACTTGCCAAGTGGAGTCGGGCTAGTGAAAAATATACTTGGGCTGGCTAGTCCGTTATCGTGGACTCGTAAAAGATATGTCGCCAAATTTACACACTTCTGTCGATACATGGCGAAATTAGTTAATTACTAAGACGTTAAAAATTGATGCACTTTTAAAAGCATATTAGGATCTTGAGGCAGTGTAATACTTTTGCTTACATCGATCAGACAACACTCAAAGAGAGACAGTGATCAGACTTTTAAACTTGTGTCTATTGTTAAGAACGCTCATTCTTTGTCAAGATGTTACGAATTTAGCCTCGATTTTGAAACCTCTGCCTTTGCACAACGATAAAGTTGCCACTTCTTAATTTTTACCCATTGCACTGCCCGCGCGAGAAAAAATTCGCACGTGTCATCATATAGCTTTAGCTGTGATCCATGGCCACGTTTCCGATTCGAGTTGATTTCATCATTTTTTCACTATCTACAGATCTTTGACAAAAATGGACATCAAATTAGGCTATACCGAAATTTCTCGATGTTCGGACAATGTTTGGACATTAACTAGTTATAGCGTTTTGAATTTACAGCTACAAATTCCAGTCAAGTATAAGGAAAAATGAGATTCCTAAAAGCGCCCTTAATCGCGCCCTGAATGTTCAAACATTCGGAGATTTCAATCCTGAAGTCCATTTCTGCCAAATATGGACAATATATCGATAACGCGAAATCGGATCGAAAAATACGCAGCTTTTCGGATCAATAATTTCCAACGGCTTCATTCAACGCTGGATTAGCGCCAATCCTCGATTAAAATTTATCCAGCTGTTTGAGCTTGCTCATTCTGCGTGTCTGTTTATTGAAAAACTTAAGAGATTAATACTCGTACTGATCCATACAAGATTTATCCAAAAATATGTCCTAATTTATAAACAAACTGCTGTTGAGGAGTTTGCTTTGAATAGTAGGTAATTATTTTTAGTAAATTATTTAATTCGTAATTTAATTTACAAGCCATGTTACACAAGGCAATTTTGCCCTCTCAATTTGAATCGAATTTCTGATACAGCGCCATGTTCGTGTAAAATTAAGGTCGAGGAACACCGGACGCGATTCCACAACGCGGCACGAATTTTCAGTTTTTGAAAGTTAATAAAACGGTCAATGAAAGGAATTTATGATATGTAGACCAAATAACTCAAAATGTTATAGCGTTCTAAATATTTGAGAAACTTAAACCAGGATCAAAGTTATCGGTCAGTGAAAATCGAAAAATCGCATCCTGTGTGTATCAACCTTAAGCCAAAGGCATATAAAATTGAATTTGTGTTCATATGAGAAACGAGCTCGTCCAGAAAAGTGAGATATCACCTTGTGCTAAATGGGATCTGAGTCAAGTGGGATAAAATATTCCAGATGAAGGCTTTATCTCATCTGATCTGGAAGGACATGTTTAGTCGATTTTAACCTGTAATATAATACTGAACGACATAGTTTGAAAACGTAAACAAAATTAAAATGTTAATAGACCTAAGCAGATGCTACTTTAAAGTCGTAATACAAAGGAACACTTTGTTTAATTGCAACAAAATCTATATTTCGAAGACTCCATGTTTATATATGTCGTTCCAGCGTGTGGAATATTAGGTGATATAAAAACACTCATATATGAACACAGAAATAATTGAGTGCACTCATGTGACCTTCCTGGCAAACTGCGCTGACATGAACAGGCGATTAATCTTTTCGTGTAAATTCTTTCTCGCTCATATGTAATTCCGCCCATTTATGAACAGCTGGCAAATTTAAATACAAATGTCTAGCTGTATATACCCAAAAAATTACATTTTCAAGACCACAACTGTTAATGAAAATTGATGTGAATATATGGGTATAGTTACTATTTTTTTCATTTCTGGGTCACTAAAATAAGTTTGTGTTCAAATGTGATCTGAAATCATGGTGGATTATCATGTGCCGAACCTAATTCGAACTGCTCAGCGCATCATAAGCCTGACGTTTGAATGAACAAAATGTAGTACGTCGTAGGTAAAAGTCCTGGTTCGAAAAATACTCTAAATTTGCGTGTTTTTTGCTATAAAAACACCAACTTTTGTTGAATAATTTCTCTTGTATAGTAAAACTCCAATTTAATCGAAATTCTTCATATTATGACATCGCATTTTACAATATTAAAGGTGTATTCTAAACTGGTGTTCCAATAGTTGTTGGACTGATTCTATAATTCGGTGCTATTGTTGTTTGTGAATCACCAGTTGTTAATTAGGTACATTCGAGTTACACAAACCGTTCACTTAGTTCTATACATTCTCGAGTTATATTTGATTTTTGTATTTCTGGAGCAATCATTGCCAAAAGTTCCTCATATTTAGCAACATTCATACGCAGGTACCTGAAAAACAATTCAACGTAAATCTTGTACTAGGAGGTATCGAATTCCACTTTTGACTGACGTTCTTGAAAGAGTTTACGTACGTTAAAATTGGCGGGAAATCTTCCCTACGCTACGTCTTCGTACTGTTCGTTCGATGTGGATAAAGTACAACGTAGAAGTATTCGCTACAATTCGCTACGTTACGGTATACGTTACAGCACGGTACGGGCAGAGTGGAAAACAGGTTCTAGGCACGTCTTTGTTGAACTCAGATAATGCACGGTTTATATCACAAACTCAGCGGGTTCAACAATAGTTCTACTTCATCAAGACGTGTTACCCTTTGGGAGTGCAGAGAGTTGGTGCAAGCTGATCAAGGATTAAGGGCAATCACAAAGTCCGGATCAAACAGCTACTCGCGCGATGCCAAATTAATTAGAGAGCATTTTAGAGCCTATTTTATGACACGAGAAGGTCAAGTACCTTAGCAGTGGAACGCACGCAGTACATGCTACAGAAGATTGTTTCCATATTGTGGAAGAGATGATTAAGTAACTTTAATGTTCAAATAATCAAATATTAATTACATACTGACGCAGTACATTTAATTACTAAAAGTATAAACGCATGAATATTTATAACTAAAATGTGTGTTATAAGACCAAAGTGCTTTTTCCAGTTCAATATCTATATATAAGTTCATCATCTTGTAAATAATTGCGAGGGATGAACCAGGCGGGAATCGTAATCTACTAAGAAATATCAATGCCCAGCATAATGTCCGTATAATAATAGCAATAACAAAGAGAAATTTTCATAAATTACGTTTCGTCTTGCACTTAAGACATCTTCAGAGAAAAGAATGATATAAAATTACAAAGTTATATATGCATGAATAAATTACAACTAAATGCAGAGTATAGAATTACAAGTATAATCTAAGGAAGAAAGTGAACTACATAGAGTGTAGAAAGGGACAAGAGTACAAGAAGGGGGACTGAACTGCCTTGTACGTTCAGGGTAGGTTAAAGTTTGGAAATGAGAAGGCTTTCGTGGATCATAAGCTCGTCAAAGGAAGGGCAAGATGAAAGAATTTTAAAGTCATCAAGGGAAGTCAGATGATCAGTTTGTTAAGGTGTTGAAGAATGCTGGTCAATTTTGGGTTTCTACATTTGTTACCTGTTAGAGAAGAGATACCTTAGTTTTCAGAAACTTGTGCGTGCAAATGGTGGACCATTTGGCCTACATACGATGCTTAAAATGATAGACCGCACAAGATCTTAGACACTTGGGAATTTTGTCCTTAAAGGTGAAGAGGTGAGGCAGGCGTAGAGTTGGGCGGAAGACAAATCTTATATTCAAATGGGGAAACGCTGAAGAACAAAGTCGGAAAAGTTGAGTACGAATTTACAGAGAATGTGAACCAGTTAATGGGAGACAGAAGTACATAACTTTCTTGGGCACCAAATGATGTTAGGAAATTGACTATTTAGGAATGAAAGAAATTGTGGGACACGTTCAGCAGAATGGAAAAGTAACATGGAATAGTCGATATAACGGTGATATAAAAGAGGCTTGAAAGCAGTGGGACAGTAACGTTGTTCAGCTAGTCAGCTACGTGAAACGACAAAAAGATATTTGCAAATAAAGGACCTAAGGGAGCTCCCATAGCCACCCCGTCAATCTGGTGGCATAAAGCGCCATTAAACAGGAAGTGACAATTTTTAACTGCAAAGCCAAACAGTTTCCTTAGCTCAGGTTGAGTAAGACCATGCGGACAGTGCTGCAAAATGGCGGTTACAGATAATGTCAATGGTTTCATAAAGAGGGATATTGGTGAAGAAACTGGCCATTTCGACGTTACTCTCTAAGTTTAAGATTTAATAATTCCTGAACAAACGAAAAAAATATCTTTCGCCATCTAAGCACCAGATGAAATGGGATTGAGAAGAGGAATGAAGAATTTGGCAACCTTATAAGAATAATTATCGGCATTTTATAGGGACTTGATATTCCTCTAAGGCCTATATTATCATGTATCGATAATTATTCTTATGAGCAGTGAGAAGTCAGTTCCAAACTAAAACCTTCCGTGAACGTACAAGGCAGTTCAGTCCCCCTTCTTCTACACTAGCCCTTTTCTATACCTGATGTACTTCCGCTCTCTTTCTTCCTTAGATTATACTTGTAATTCTATACTCTGTAATTAGTTGTAATTTATTCATGCATATATAAAATTGTAATTTTATATCATTCTTTACTCCGAAGAAGTCTTAAGTGCAAGACGAAACGTTAGTTCTGTAAATAATTAAATTTATGAAAATGTATCTTTATTATGGCTATTATTATACGGACATTATACTAGTACTGGGCATTGATATTTACTATTAGATTGTAAATAATTGACAGATAACATGTTCTAAAACGAAAGACTTCCAAGTAAAATAGTCAGTCGTCGTCTTGAAAATCAGCGAGGAATGAATCTCCCTGTCTTACATTTGCAAGTCATGGACAAGGCTAATACTGTAGCTAACAAATCATCTATTTGAGCATAAGATCGTTTTCTGGCTTTTTGAATAGCTTTTGAAGAAGAAATTTCAGGTTGGAGCGAACCGTCATCAGCATCATATGATGGAATTGCAGCATTAACTTTCTGCCAATTCTGTAGTTGGACTGGGAATTTCCACATCAATGACACGTTGGTGTCATTCTTCCTTCCTGTCATGACATCCCTCAGAAATGAAAGCTCGCCAAAAAATTCACATGTTGGCAGTTTCTTACCCGCGCAACCAGAACGTGTAGCCTGCATGTTCCCTTTTTCTAATAGATCGTCGAAAATTTTCTGTTAGTCTCTCAAACTCTTTGACTGCTTTACTTTCTAAAATAAGAAAATACATTAAAACTAGTCTGAAGTGAAATGCAATTGTCCCTACCTTGAAAATCTAGTCCTTGGATTATCTTTGTATAAATAGTACATTCGATCCAATTATACAATTTATCACAACACATTATCAGAATATCACCACAAACACTACAATGTAAACTACAATGAGTCCAATGTAACTACAATGAGTCCAACAAACACTACAATGAGTTCAATGTAAACACCCTACGATTTTGGCTGCAACTTTGATACATTGTTTTTATGATATTTTAAGATTGTATTCATGTGGCTGGACCATCTTGCCATTGCCACAATGTCTGACGTTCAAGCAGGCTTTAAAATCAGGTTACAATGCATGCTTGAAAATATGCAACAATTTCACTGCTAATAATATTCCAGAAAATCCTGCCTCTTGGGCAGATCTGGACTGATTTGTCAGAGTGAGTTGGAGGTTTTCTACTTGTGATCGGGCAAGAGGAGCTAAGCCAAGGGTACTGGGTCAGAGTCAAACTCATGTGAACAGCTTCTAAGTCTTAATTATATTGATAAATTATGTACACTTTGGGATGGTAATGCAATTTGTAAAATATTCCACATTTTATTTAATAAAATTTAATTGTATACATTGTTTTTTGTTGTTTATATTTACACCTTTGTACCCTGTAAATAAACATCTTTGAAGGGTGTACCCATTCTGAGCCAAAGACGTTTAAGAACAATTATCAAGGTATTTGCATGATATAATATATTTAAAACTGCTCTCCATATACATGTAATGCATGGTTCAGTTCTTGCTTTTACCAAGTAAACCCAGGGATTTTCAATGTCCCCCTCCTCCCGTAGAATTCACTTGAAGTGACTGGGGCAAGGTAGCTATAAGTATAAGTAGTATATTAATTTAAATAACGTCAATTAAAATTTACAAATTGAGCTTTTTGAATATAGACCATTGCAAATTTTTTTAAAATTTGTTTAACCCTTTATAGTAGCAATGTCCTTACTTTAGTATATTACTTCGTCTGGTGCCAGACAATTTTACTCAAGGGCAGAATGTAGACTTCCCACAAGTCGACCTCGAACGAAACGTTGGCTCACACTCGCTGCTTGCGTTTCGTTTGAGGTCGACTTGTGGCAAGTCTAGGCAAAATGCTGCCACTCAACGAGTTAATATATTCTCAAAACTATTACCATCAAATTTAAACTATTTTCATGACAAAATTGCCTTGGAGGGGGT
>CACRXK020015378.1:0-11726 GCA_902702795.2 Paramuricea clavata
CCCCCCCCCCCCCCTCCGCCCCAACATCTGTCGTTAATATGATGGTAGGATTACCATATGCGATCCTTAATTGTTGTCTATTTTGCGTACACCATGCAGCAAACAAAACGTCAGTTAATAGATATATCCTGAATGTCCGGACAATTTCGCATCAGTCACGAATACGTAGCTGGCTTTAATAACTCCCCTGATTTTAATGCAGTAAATGTATAAGGCGGAATTGGTGCGGAATGGCATGCCATTTAACCCCAACCCTAATCCTGACCTAAATCCGAGCTCTAACACCCATGCACAAATAACCCAACTCTAACCAATTCCGCACTCATTCCGCATGCCATTGCGCACGGTCATTATACCTCTTGCATTCACTTGCTAAGAGGAGTGATTTGCATTGACGTAAACTAAATTTTCAATTGATTTGAATTGAACTGAAATGCGTATTTCCGTATTTCTCTGTCGCATTCCATGCAATTATTGACAAATAATTGGCAAATACCAAAGACAAAGTACCTGTACGTTCACTGATATGGATTGTGAAGAAAAACACTATATACTTTTATTTTTTGCATCATTTTCTGGGGGAAATATATAAAATTTTAGCAGCTCTATAAAGCAGAACAATACAAGAATGATACGCAATACAATATTATCTGATTTTTGAATATGTTAATAAGCAAATGCGGAAGGATGAAAAACCATTGGCAAGTTGCCCAATATTTATAGACCTTTGAGAGAATTGTAGCAATTATACAGTTACCGCTGTGACCCAAACAATAGTTTTAAACGTGTTTAGACATGACCAAGAAATTATATGATTAGAGTTGAGTGATGGTATCTTTGGTATGCCGGATTGAATTGTATCCTTATATGTATTCTTAAATGTATTCTGACAGCCCATTCCATATGTAAACACATTTTGTAAGCTAAATTCGGTTTCGGTTTTCTTTTCATGTTTTTAATTAAAATCTCGCCTGCCCAGGTCATTATGAGAGTATAACTCCTGCGGCCCTGCCCGGGTTTAACCGTCTACTATGAGGTCAGTACTGCCAATTCTTATCGACTCTCACCGAAATTTTGACGAAAGTCGATGAGAGTATATAATTAATTGATGCGAGGTTTTGCTCGTTTGATCGGTCAACTGTCAAGAACTCTCATCGTCGTTTGACCAGGATTTTAATGATACCTAAAACATGAGCGGCAGGTTATGGCATGTATCATTAAATCGACTCCAAAAACTGACCTTTAGCACGTAGGCCAGGATAAGCTGGATTAGAACGTATACAATAAGGGTCGTGCAGAGCGGGAGGCAGCAGGGCAGCAATCTCCAGAGTCAGAGAAGATTCTATACTTACGGTTTTAATGTTATTCAAGAATTGAAACATAGTTCGACTACACCTTTGCTTTGACATCTATATTGTAAGTGCCAAATAGAGCCCCACCTTTGTTTGTTCCGAGTTTAAGATATTGTATCAGTCTTTATTAAATTAAACAGATTTCATTGCCATTGGCAAGCAACATTTTTAACTAAGCATGTTCAACAACATACTCAGCAGTAATAGTGTTTATCAAACGGGTCTTAGTCATCTTAAAAACCAACGAAGAAAACGATAAGCAAATTAAATAATAAAGTCAAAAGAAATTAAAAAAAGTTGCAACACACAGTCACAGTCACAAACAGAATCTTCTGTTGCCAGTTAATATCTAATTCGTAACTTATGCATGGCATTACAACTAAGAATAAATCAGAAATTAGGATTTTTGTTCGACTATATATATGAAATTTCCAAAACTCCTTCGTTAATTGTACTGTTAGGGACAACAGTTATAGTCTAAACTATAAAGCATTTCACCACAAAGTTATTTAGCTCACACGAGACTATAATGCGCGCTGATAGTTCAAGTGCCTAATAATTAGTAAAACTCATATAGGCGTGCATATAGCTAGTCGAGACAGGGGGATAACGATATTTAAAAACCGCGTTTCCGTTCATAGTCAAGTATACTCACTACCTGATACCTTCGTGCTTAATAACATACCATTAATACAAATTGAATCTATATATATGATTTCAAGAAAACATAACGTCGACAAAATAACAAAATCTTAGCCCAGTAATTGCAGCAAGGCAGATGTTCGCCCAGCATGAGGGTGAATATCCAGAGCTTAGTATCGAAGCCGATATAGGACATGCAAAAACAATTTTCAACTACAAATTAAATATCAACGGAAATATTTCTGTCTTCACTAAGACGTATAGCACTTGCATTTCAAGGAGTATATTTACTGGTTTGATCGTCTGCCAAATACTGAAATAATTATCACAAATACATGAATATTTGTATTGTATGAGAGTTGGCGAAGCATTGATCCAATTAATGTAACCCATGACTAACAGCAGGCAAAATGATGACATTGTAGTGAAATTAAATCAATGTCTACATTGATGGGAATGTTTCCGAAATCATGGATTATTCATTTTTATTATTTGCATAAGGCATTGCAAGATGTGAAAGACCAAGATCGTCAAACAGTTTCGTATTATACAGTATGTCATCCATCTTACAACTTACACAAAGAAAGTTTGATATTCGTTTTTCCCGAGGTTTCATGTAAAAACCGAGGTAAAACCAAAACAAAAATAATTCCCTATCGAATTCCTTTTGTTCTTTCTCCATGTCATAGAAACGTCAACATCTAAATTAAATGCTTTGTTTGTATAAAAGCTTCTGCGTATGGTATGCTACACTTCAGTGGCATGTTTCATCAAATTTACAAAACAATTTAAAATCTTTACTTACTTGTTTTTCCGCCCTGAACTTGAAAGGTTCCTGAGAAAGCATCATTTGTGCAGTTTACACTGATTCGTCCCCCACTGCCTCCCCCACCGTTATTTTGCCCTAAACCACCACGCACGTCCACATCTCCGACTCCTGCAAGAGTGATACACTGGATCGCGACTCCTCCTCCACTACCTCCGCCTGACTTGCGATCTCGGAGACCATGTTCACCATTTGTGCGTATTGAGCCGTCGATAGTAACACCAGATGCTTGGATCTTCAGGAGCCCACCTCCCTGTCCGCCGTTCCCTCCTTTGCTTCCAGGGGTATTTACGACCAGGCTTGAACCATAAGGGACTCCTTCGTTTGCTTCTAATGTTGTTCCACTCTCAGCTCCCCCTCGGCCTCCATGACTTCCACCAGAATTCCCAGGTGCTGCCCCAGTATTTGACTCCTGGTTATAGCCCACCGACAAAACAGCTCCAGAGCGGAGTATGAAATCTCCTGAGATTATGAAGGTATGTACTGCGTTGCTTGACGAAGTGTCAAGGAAAACGTCGCTTCGAATGTCCAACGATGTGTACTTGTGTTCGCCAGGAGTAAACCGGCACGACGAGGTTATAACTGAACTGAGACCACTCGAGCACAAGGGTAAAGCAGCTTGGCTAGTTTTACTTAAAACCAGCACAAACCATATTACCAAAATATAACATTTCATGTTTCTACCAACAGCAAGTTGTTTACTCGCTTTATTGATCATATTTTTGTAGATATTTACGCCATTTTATGAAAGATTGCACATTTGCAAAAATCCAACCTCACATCAAGTGTGCGATGATAAAATGAGTTTCGGTGCAAACAGGATGTGATATATAAGCGCATTGAGAATGTCAAGTAATTGCGTAATGTATTGTTGTGGCGGAAACAATAATAATAATGAATGACCAATTAGAGTAAATGCTGCATAAAATTATCTGAATGAACATGCATAAAATCAGTACGTAAGTATTCGCTATAGAGCATGGTCACGTCATATCACGTGTGCCCTACAGGTTACTAATGAATTGAATAAAACGACTAGTTATATTCAATAGAGCTATTGCCTAAATAAATGGTTCCGTGTTTTTATTAATCCTATTGTTTTTCTAACACAACATTTCAGTCGCCATGCTTTCAATTGAAGCCAAATAGAAAGGAAGGCATGCTGTGCGACGTCAACAAAATGGTGCATATAATTATTATTGTTTGTGTTGCATACTAATATTTCAAATCCGAGTTAGTGTTTTAGACGTGGTTTCTAAATACAAGTGCCATGAACACAGTGGCGGCGCCAGGCTTCCAAATTTGGGGGGGCATTTGAGGGGCAAACTGAAATTTTGGGGGGGGGGCAAGATAGAATTTTTAAAAAGGTCGCCCCACAGGAAATTCCCCCCCCCCTCAAAACGTGGCGATATTCCTAGGAATATTGCCCCCGGGGGCGAATATCCTAGGAATATCGCCTCCCAGGGGGTGGGGCGAATACCCTAGGAATATCGCCCCTCTTTAGGACATTCGCCCCCCATATATGCGATGTGGTTTATTCAAATAATTTCGTGATACTTTCATCTTATTATTGCCTTACACGTTTGAGAATTTAACTCTGCAAAACTAAAGCTTTTTTGTCTTTTTTTGAAACGTATTATTGAAGTATTGGCAAGTTTTACCATTCAGAGATTTACAAACTAATATTGAAACTGTAAAAAACAGTTTCATGTATACGCGCATTCACTAATGAGTAATGACAACTTATAAGCCATACATTTTCCGATATATAACGACAGAACGCTTGTGTAGCCTTTAGTCGCTCTTAGTGACTAATAATTTTTTTTGAGGGGGGGCAAAATGTGAGAAATTCCGCGGAATCTTGGCGAAGCATCTGTAGTTATGAGATGTGAAATAATTTTACCTGTATAACAGTATAAGAACTTCGATGTTATAAATTGACCTGTCACCTTCAAGTGATGTATTCGTTAGAATCCGTTAGAGAAAATAGAGGTTTGATATATCTGATTAGCCAATCACATGCGTTTGATATATCTGATTAACCAATCAGATGCGTACTAAGCCAGGTAGTGGTAGCGCTTGTCAAATCTGAACCTCTATTCCTGACCTGCAGAGGCATATATTAATTTCCTTTATTCGTGTTCGTAAATTATCTGTTTGCTTATATATTATGTTAAAATTTATATTTTTTGAAGCATTGAAGAACCTAATAGCTAAACCATGCGACTGTCTGAAACCCTTTCTTCATTAGAAGGTAAGAGGGACATGCAGGGATAACTCGATGGAAAAACATGCAATACTGCCAATAGAAAACACCAAAGATAGCTCTAAAAACTATATAGCATTGTCATTTATTGTATCTGCAATTTTGATGAATATCTTCTCTTATATATTTACAATATTTATGATTATTAAATTAAATTGTTTTTCTAGGAACTATATTCTCTATAGACTGTAGGACATGGGTTGATGAAACCATTCGAATTAAAAGCAAAAGATGAAGTTATTAGTAGACTATCTAGAACTTGACTAACTTGTAATGTTAGACGGTGGATGAATAAATTAAATATCGTATACATGCATTAACACCTGAATCTATGCAGTCTCTTTTTTCTATAACGCGAGTTGTACGCCTAGCTTAAGCCTAGTTTCCATTTGATTTGGTCGTAAAAATAGAGTCACGATCAACGGCCAGTTTATTATAGTTTATATACCTGTAAACCACATATAAATCATACGTATTCTCCAGTTATAATCACTCCGTATATTTTCAGTTCTAAGATGTTGTATTTCGGCTGATGAGAAAGATGGTGACTATTACTTTACGACCATATGCGGAAACCAGGCTTATAGTGGCATTTGCTTTGCTTTGCTTTGCTTTGCTTTGCCAAGCATTCTTTCCTTTTTCGACTTTGTTGTTGCCGAAGATTTAAAATCCAGGAGGTTTTTCATTTCCTTGTATGGCAGTGAAAAATTTAAAACAATTTCCCATTTCGCTACTGTGCGTCAACATTCTGTAAGAACTTTCTATATTCTTGGCTTGTTCAGCACTTGCTTTCTTGAGTAAGACCTAAATATATAAATACGTGTTTAGAAATACAAACATTTGTAGAACCGTAATCAAGCATGCATGGCGATAAATAATTGTTTTTTGTTGAAACATCATCGTTCCGTATATACGCTCGGATTCCGTATATACGCTCGGATACGGAGGAATCGAAGCAGAGGGCCTGGCTATAATGGCCTTTTTGCAACTGCTCCTTGTTACATCTAAGAAATGTATAAGATTTAAAATCAAACTTTCCATCTACAAAAAACCCTTGTGCAATTAGTTCTATCGAGTGAGCTAAATGCCCCCAAATCCTAATATTTTACCTGTTTGCGAACATCAATTCCCATCGCTGTCAGAAAATGGCGTTGTGTTACAGGACCAAATGTTGCAACTGGAAGGAAACAAATAACCAGTTAAAAACATATCTTATCCAACGAATCTTCTGAAACTGTGCGATCAACAACTCTAATATATCCCAGGGGTCGGTTGTATGAAAAGGTAGTTAAAGTTAATTACTACCTTTACCACTCGTTAGGTCTAATAAATGTATAAAAATTTCCATCTACGAAATACTCCAACCAATCAAAATCGCTTATTTTACTTTTAAACTACAAAACAGCGGTTGAATAGTAGTTAAAGCGTTCTATCCAACCGAACCCTACTTTGCACCAATCACATGTCTCGTATGATCAAGTTCACTCCGTCACATTAGTCAGAAGTGTCGAATCCGCAGAGTGAACTGACTTTATGTTCGAATCCGCAGAGTGAACTGACTTTATGTTCGAATCCGTAGAGTGAACTGACTTTAATAAGACGTACCTCTATGCTGAGTAAACACTTTTTCCAAATGCGAGAAATCAACATTTGAAGTAAGGTCAGAATTTCCTGGCTCAGACAATGGATTTGCCAGCTGATGATTCTTGAAAGCCTGAATGTGAATTGAAGTTCCTATTACAACTGAAACAAGCATTGTTTATAAATAATTCAAAACTTAGAATTTACCGATGCAAAATTCCTACTGTGACTAGATCACAGAAATTGTGACCAGCCTTTAAAGTTAGTCAGCTTGTTTCAATTTGAGAAACATATGCTATTATCATTCTCACCCTTAGGGTGTGTCTGTCACATTTGACATCACCGTAATCCACAATAAGAGAACACCCGCCATGATTTTCAATATTTTCTGCCATATTTTCAGCAATCACTTGAGCTTGAGGTCGAATCTCGAGTTCATCTCCCTCGGCATCTTCAGGTATTAGAACTGTTGCAGGTGTGTTTGAAGGAGCCAAACAAAACTTCAAGTGATGTGGTCTAGCAGAATTTTAAATGGGTTAAAATGTTTTCGCCTCTGGTAAAATGGTCGTGGCTATAAAAGGGGATGAACTGATGGAGCTATCCACTCTAAAGAAAGCTAGTTTATAGAGTTTAGAGCACATTTATCCCGCTTCTTCTGATCACATTTCATACCCGGTGATATCTTCATCGATATCGACCATCACCTCACGCCATCCATGTTTAGTTTTCTAAAAAATCATACTTAAATATTATCAAAATTCACGCATGGACAAGTATCTTGGACTTTGATTTAAAATGCCTTTCCTCTAACCTGAAATTGATGAATAGGTAACGCGTCGAAAAATTCATGTGCCAAGTAGAATGTAAAACCTACACAGGAAATTGTAGTTTTTTAGGACAAGAATGCAGAGATCAGAATTTGGAGTGGTAGACATTGAGGGAAGACAGGATGACATGGTATGGATTCGACAAGAAGAGATGAAAGTGAGTCGGTCAGTGGTATTGTGGAATCGGAAACGATCAGACGATGTGGGGTGGTGAACATTGAAGTGAAGGAAGCAAAGCTGAGATGACATAGACAGGTAATAAATATCAGAAACAAGGGTCCCACGTCCTGGTCCAAGCTCAACAAACTGGAAATCTTGAGGGGAACCATAATGAAGCCATCTTTCATAAAACCAGATTCCTATCAACTAAATTATGGGTGCTTTTCACTAGTAAGTACACTCTAGTCTTGGATGAAACTAAATAGTTAGTATATACAATCAAAACTCTCTACCTCCCCAAATATTTGACTAATTTCTGGGGATGTTATAAAATCCCCTTGTAGACCAAACACGTCTTTGTTCATGTAATAGCCCTGACAAAATACAAAAGTTTTTTTATTGCTGCAACATTTAATTTTTATTCTACTACTATGACTCAATAATGTTTTATTTAATCATTGATTATTACCACCAAAGGATTGGACAAAACTTCCTGCATATATTCTGCAACAGTGAGAGGGCCAGATAGCTGAAAATAATCATTAACAATTCAGCAAATGTGACAATCTTTCCTTGGCAGGGTAATTGGCAAGGAGTGTGAGGTATATGCCTATTTTTTTCAGATAGATGGCAGGTGTGGTGCTCAGCAAAGCACCTCTCTGGTTTAGTGAGAGTAAAAAGGATTCCCTCACTGCACAACTGATACCAACAATAGCAGACCTGTCGACTCTCCCGGTGCTTCCAGTTTTGACCCTTTTCGTCCGGTCTTTCAGTGTATCAAGGTATTTTCTCCTGATTGCTTGTTTTAATTGTTAGGAGAATAGGAGCTAATGGAAAACGAAATCTCCCTGTTTTAAAATTTTAAGGTTGACAGGTCTGCAATAGGCCTCTTTGACCAAATAACTGTATACCTTGATTTTGGCTTTAAGTTGTTTGACTAATTCAGTTTCTTTAGATTTTGATGCATGGACATGCAATCCTCTTATTTGTCTTCCAATTTTGATAACTAAAATATAATTTAAGATACATGTACAGACATTCACAAACGGATGTTACCCTGATTGTGATTTGTCGGGCCGATTTCAGGTTTTGTCAAATGTTGACGACAAATTTTTCGTTGACGTGTGTTGTCATATGACCTTTACCTTGTACTTAAAAGTAAATCTGAAATTGGGCTGAGAAATCACAGTCAGTATATAAATAGCTTAAGAAATTGAGTGGGTGAAATACTGGGTGGTCCGTCCAAGGGCCTGATAGTGATCCCTTTGGTACACCATGCTCATACTGCCATACATACATCTTTGTTGAAGTTTGAAGCTTTCCTTCACGCTTAAAATCCTTCTCAATATACTGCTCATCCTGTATTTATATCTACGGTATACTCATATCACAAAACATATCACATTTTAATTTTTAAAAGTTTTTGAAAGCATCCATGATAAACATCCAATATTCTATACACATCAGTGCCTAACCGTTATAACATAGGTTTACACCAAGTATCATAGGCATTGGTCGCCTGATTTAAACATGGTGGATTAAAAATGTAGCGCGATTTTTGATTTTTGTATTATTTTATTTTATTAAACTAAATGTCAAATGTACCAAAAACTCGTCTTATTTAATGGAAGAAAAGGTGTAAGTACAGTTTTATCTTTTAAATTGTGTCTACTGTGAATATTTGTCGCCTTTTTCTATACTCCAAATTAAATAAATATCAGTCTCAGCTAGTCTGCACGTGGTGTCGTGGTTGTATCTTGTATGTATCATTTTAATATATGTGTATAAAATAATTGTGTAGTATGTTATGTGTACATTTGTACTATTTCTGGTTGCTACAAAACAGAGCTTGTCTTTCTCTAAATGCTCAGATATTCTTCCAATGTTTCAAAAGTTTATGGATTTAGTATGCCCATATTCTTGGGTTTCTATCACGTGATATTTTAGCATAATTTGACTTAGGGACCGCTCATTATTTATTGTACAGGGGGGGATTGAGGAGAAACTGGGGGGCCTTTAAATTTTTTAAAACCTGAAAGGGGGGCTTTAAAAAAATACAGAGAGACAAAAGAAGGGGGGCTTTGAAAATATTTACTAGTTTGAAAAAAACGGGACTAGCTAACAGTCGTGGGTCGTGGGTAGAATGTCGTGGGTCGTGGGTAAAATGTCGTGGGTAAAAAGGCGTGGGTAAAAAGGCGTGGGTCGTGGGTAAAAAGGCGTGGGTCGTGGGTAAAAAGGCGTGGGTCGTGGGTAAAAAGGCGTGGGTCGTGGGTAAAAAGGCGTGGGTAGTGGGTAAAAAGGCGTGGGTCCCCAATAAAAAGTCGTGGGTCCCAAATAAAAAGTCGTGGGTCCCAAATAAAAAGTCGTTGGTCCCAAATAAAAAGTCGTGGGTCCTGAGAAAATGCCGTGGGTTCCAAGCAAAATATTTCTATATATTTACCTTTCTCCCTTTAGAATGCGTGTTTTTTTCTTCTGAGACTTTCCCAAATATACATAGTCTTAGAGCGCGTTATTAAGGCCGGGTTTTTGATATCGGCAGATCGGTTTATAAATATTATAACCAAGGGTGGATGAAACAGTTCAACTTCACGCCCCATATAGCTCAAATATTTGGAAGTTATAATCTTATAGAAAGCGAACTATTGTAATTCTTCAATAGGAAATAGTGCTACACATAAATAGCTAAATTGTGACATTCAGGGCTTCACTGTAATTTGTTGATCGTCATGACCCATATAGCTAAAATATATGGACGTTATAATCTTATAGACAGATAAATTAATTACTGTGATTCTTCAATAGCTCAAGGGCCACATGTACGAAAGCTGAATAGTGCTATCCACTAGATATAGTCAAATTTTTATAACCGGTAATACGGTCATTTAATATAACTGTAGGTTACAAAGAAGATCGCCGGTCTGCAAAATAGTGATGCATCGATATCCATATCGGTAATTTTGTTGTCGATATTACCGACGTCGTCGTAAACATTACAAGAAAATATATCTCTAGACAAATGCAACCGATGTTGCTGTTATTTAAAACTGCTGAAGTCTATCCTAAAGAATTTATTTAATACTGAGATGTGGAATTGTAACGAAATTGAGAGATCTTTTGGTTTCTGAAATATGGCAAACTACAAACGGAACAAACCTTGCATGTAAACAATGCTACTCGGACTGTTATTAAATGAGCGCTGTGAAATTTCCAAATTCCAACATGCCATTGACTTCGCTGAAACTTGATGCTCAAGAAATATGTAGAAGTATACCTCTCTGTTATCAAACCTACGGTAAAATAATCCGACAAAAGCCTACTGAAAGTAAGTCAAAGCATGAATGTTACAAATACTGTATGTGACTGTATATTTGTAACTTATGTTTGACATTAGAAAATACAAACACATAATAAATTTGACACTAGTGTCTAGATCACTACTGCTAGTAGATACTAAATATGTATTTAAGTGAAATCTTTCAAATGCTTTTTTTTATTTTTCCCTAGTAAAACAGACATTGCATTACATTAACTGTCCAAGTGAAATTTCTCGCTTATTACTGTAAGAACATCGATCATGACGATCAACAAATTACAGTGAAGCCCTGAATGTCACAATTTAGCTATTTATGGTAGCACTATTTCCTATTGAAGAATTACAATAGTTCGCTTTGTATAAGATTATAACTTCCAAATATTTGAGCTATATGGGGCGTGAAGTTGAACTGTTTCATCCACCCTTGGTTATAATATTTATAAACCGATCTGCCGATATCAAAACCCCGGCCTTAATAACGCGCTCTAAGACTATGTGTATTTGGGAAAGTCTCAGAAGAAAAAAACACGCATTCTAAAGGAAGAAAGGTAAATACATAGAAATATTTTGCTTGGAACCCACGGCATTTTCTTAGGACCCACGACTTTTTATTTGGGACCCACGACTTTTTATTCGGGACCCACGCCTTTTTACCCACGACCCACGCCTTTTTACCCACGACCCACGCCTTTTTACCCACGACCCACGCCTTTTTACCCACGACCCACGCTTTTACGGGGGGCAAAAAATAATTTGGGGG
>CACRXK020015379.1:0-12254 GCA_902702795.2 Paramuricea clavata
TTCAAGATTAGACTTCTGCAATTCACTTTTGTATGGTCTACCTAAGTATGAACTCAATAAACTGCAAAATGTACAAAATGCAGCAGCACGGGTTATAGCTTGCTTGCGAAAGTATGACCACATCAGCCCAACTTTAAGAAACCTACAGTGGTTGCCAGTTCAAGAAAGAATAGTTTTTAAGATTAATTTAATGTGTTTCAAAATAGTAAATAACATTGCTCCTAAATATTTACAAGAACTTGTATGCCGTTATAAACCAACAAGAATACTTCGCTCATCAGCAGATAAATGGCGTCTTACAGAACAACCATACAAACTTAAAACCTATGGATATCGGGCATTTTCGGTAACTGCCCCAAAACTTTGGAACACACTGCCAGTGGATATTAGATCTATAACTGACATTAATACTTTTAAATCCAAATTAAAGACTCATCTTTTAAATTAGCTTATGACATATGACTTACAGTTATAAGAGATTTTATTTTAATATTTTTACTAGTTTTTTAGAGATACATATATAGACATATGGGACTTATAAGACGAATTTTAATATTATAGCTTATACATATATAATAGATGTAAATTACTGTATACTTAATTTTACAATGTAAAGGGCATAGAACAGCAATGTATATGCGCTATAGAAATGTTATTATTATTATTATTAATGACATCCTTGGTTGATTTGATGGCATCACTTAGAGAATTCCAGGTGACCGCTCCACTGTATGCTAGACTATTTTTCATAAAGTTTGTGTTAGGTTTTGGAAGGGAAAAATGCACCTGGCTACCTCTTACATTGTAGTCATGCATTAGATTCCTTCTGGAAAATTGTGATGTTATATACATAGGTGCATCATTATTTGCTATTTTATGCATTAATAATACCTTGCTCAAGTGACATCTATGTTCCAACGCAAGCCAGCCTATTTTTCTAAAACTTCCGCAGATCTAATATTATAACCAGAACGTGTGATAATCCGCCCAGTACGTTTTTATAATTTCTGAAGTTTCTCTTTAGAACCTTATTTCAGTTATCCAATACAGATGAACAATAGTCGAAATGCGGTTGTTTAATTGCATAATATACTTTCTTTAATGCGTTGAGACAATGATCATGTATTCGCTTTTGACAATATTGAGACTAAGACGATTGGCTCTCAGCCAAATGCACAAATTTTGTAGACCTTCATTAATTCTGTTTTCCATAAGGTTAACATTTTCGTTTCCCATAGTGATGCTAGTGTCATCTGCATATATATTTGGTGCTGTATGAGCGAGACAGCCCGGAAGATCATTAATGAATATCAGAAACAGGAGCGGGCCTAGTATCGATCCCTGTGGTGCACCACATTTTATTATACCTGGATTTGAAAGGACCCAATTTATAAAGCATTTTTGGCTTCTATTAGAAAGGTATGATTGGATCCATTTTAATTCGTCACCAAGAAAGCCGTAATACTGCAACTCAACAAGATAGTGTGGTCCACAGTATCGAAGGCTTTCTTAAAGGTCAACAAAAACAGCTATGTTCAAGTCCCCTTTGTCCATCTTATTGAGCCAAAACATAGTATCTTTATGTAAGGCCGTCAAAGTAGAGTGTCGAGGTCTGAAACCCGATTGATTTTGTGACAATAAATTATTATCACTTAAGGTAGCTCGATACAGTTTTCAAAAGTCAGGTGTTTAACACTTTGACATATTCAAACTACGCATTATTAGGATTTATCCAGCAGATATTGGCTTTTTTATATATTTTGATAACTCTACTTTCAAATTATATTAGTTTTAGTAACAAATAGTTCGTTGCTATGACTACATATGTGTACGAAATTCACTCCAAAATGGCCTATCGTCTCGTATAGTTGGAAAAAAAGCATGGTGACCCCCAATTTTTTTTCGTGCATTATTTTACTTGGACGAAAAGCTAGCAATTAGCAAAATATAAAACAATTCTGTAATGCCATTTTTTTTGAAAATGCGAAATGTCATATTCTTCGGTAAATTTTTTTTGGCATTACAGAATTTTTTTATTTTTTGTATAATGAAAGTTTTTAGCGGTGCAATACAGCATGCAAAATTTGAACATAGGTCACCAGACAAAATAAAGAGATATAGCGCATTGTTTTTCTAAAATGGAAAATTCTAATGACGTCAGCAATTGACATAAAACGCTATAGAACATGCGCAATGGCGTGATATGGCGCGAGCAACTGCTCACGTCAGGTCATTTTGGAAATTCTTTCATTTTAAATACTTTTGTGTTTTTAATTTAAATCAAGGATCACACAAGAGGTTTTTGATAATACTTTTATTTTAGCTACGTTTCGGATAGTTTACTATCCGTCCTCAGGCTAACAAATTGTTCTTACATTTGAAATGTAAGAACAATTTGTTAGCCTGAGGACGGATAGTAAACTATCCGAAATGTAGCTAAAATAAAAGTATTATCAAAAACCTCTTGTGTGATCCTTGATTTAAATTAAAAACACAAAATTATTTAATATGAACAGAGGTGAAAGTTTCAGAAAAGCAATTCTTTCATTTTGTTAATCAGTTTCCGCGACGGCTGCGCGTAAAAATGGTCAGGTGCGTAAAAATGGTCAGGTTTGAGTTCGCGATTCTTGAGCAGGGTTCTTGTGATAACTATATCGAGCCACCTTAAATATTCATAAAATTGTTTAAAAACGATGTTCTCAAAAACTTTAGCTATTACTGACAATACAGATATTGGTCTATAGTTATTTGCATCCAATCGTTCTCCGCTCTTGAAAATTGGGGCTACCCTTGCACTTTTTAGGTCATCGGGAAAGATACCTCTTATTAAACATTTATTAAAAACAATGAAATATTTCATTTCTCATATATTATTCAAATAAAGCACTGTCCAATCATAGGCCTTTCCCCAAATCTGGGGAAAATCCACGTGACCAGAACAAAGAATCTTTATCCAACTCACAGACGTTCTCTCGGGCGCTTCGTCGAGAATAACGTCTGTACACAGGCCGACTAGCCAAATGGGAAGCCGCCCTCTTCAAAACGTTCGCAAGCGCTGACCGATAACGAATCGGACGGGCGGTAATTACGTGTCTGACATATGTTACGCATATGACTGGTCAATCGTGCGTCTCATGATTGTTTTCGACCAATTAATATTCAGAATTTTCAACTTGGCAAGGAAACCATTTGAGTGCTCTGACTGCTCTCGGGCTTTCATGGTGTTTTCAACTTTCAAGAGACGAAAGTTGTGAAATTAAATATGGCTAACTCTAGCGTGAATTCAACAGACGAAAATATAAATGTTTTAAGCCAGAGCTCTGACCTTGATAAGGAAGCTCTTGACGAGATTGAGAAAAAGACTCAAGCAAAAAACACAACAAAAGCAGTTTATATTTTATATATTTTAATGCATAATTATTAATGTTAACTGTTTTTCCTTAATGTTTAAAGCATTCATGGTCTACATTGTATATTGTGTTATGTTATATATTTAGCAATTATTGGACGAGGTTGAGCAAAATATCGTGATTTGTCGGTGGCGAGCAGATTAATTATTTGCCGATGCCGAAGGCAGAGACAAATAATTGTTCTGCGAGTCACCGACAAATCACGATATTTTGCGCGAACAGAGTTCAATAATTGTTTTATCATTCACTTATAAATTTAATAATTGTTCAATAATTGTTTTATCATTCACTTATATTCACTTTTAAAATAATTCTTTCTTGCTTCTGCATAAAACTTGCGAAGGCCGGTTGGCAAGAGTTTCTTTTGAGCCAACTATAGATCGTCTTCGTTTATTTGTCTTGCTTCTAAATACTGGCGAAAGACATTGACTTCTAAATACTGGCGAAAGACATTGTGTTTTACGCGTATTTTTCTTCATGTAAGCAAGACAACTCATTTTCCGAAAGTTCAGCAAAGCGAGCCGCCATTGTTTCCAAAATTGAAGGCAATGCGCATGTTCAGACTATTATTTGTAGCTGTGCAACGTTTTTAACAAATGCGCATGCTCAGACTATTATTTGCACGCAGTTATTTGCAGGTAAATTTACCAATCAAATTGAGAATACTATAAAGTGAATGATAATTATAATAATAATTATAACGTCCTTCGCAAGGTTTATGCAGAAGCAAGAAAGAGATAAAATGAAGCTTTATAAGTGAATGATAAAACAATTATTGAATTCGGTTCTCGCAAAATATCGTGATTTGTCGGTGGCTCGCAAATCAATTATTTGCCTCTGCCTTCGGCATCGGCAAATAATTGATCTGCTCGCCACCGACAAATCACGATATTTTGCTCAACCTCGTCCAATAATTGATAATTATTTGTTCTTCTATATTGATAATAATGTTAATAACATGAGTTTTGTCGGGTCATATTGTTTAATTTTGGCACTTGTAGTAAAATTTTCACTCTTGCTGCGCTCGGGCGAAAACTTTACTACGCGGACCAAAAATAAACAATACGCCCTCCAAAACTCATGTTATTCCCTTGTTATCGGCTTGCAGTGCACGCGCTAATCTATATATTACTGATATTTAAATTTGATCTATATAGAGGAGCCTGCGGAGGAGGCAGATGATGGAATGATTTTTTCACCAAATTAAACTTAGAATTAAAAAATAGTCTCTGTTTAGCTTTAATTTGTTCAAGAAATGACTGAGAAAATTGGTAAAATGAAATGTTAGTAAAACTCTTGCTTGAAATAAAGTTTTAGCTAGTACACTTTTCACAATACAAGTTTGGAAAACAGAATACAGTGTGATAAGGACACCATGCAGCAGAATAAAAACATGACATATCAGAAGAAAATTGCTATATTTGTTTGAAGTGAATGTTTCGGAAGTTCAATTAATTAGAATATAAGTGGGATATAACAGACAATTTGATTGGTTAATGCGCGCGCACTGTCACGCAATAACACACTGCGGTCCGTGGCACTGCCATGCTGTTTCTGTATCCCCCCGCTTAGTCTCCGCTTCATTCCCTGCTTAATTATTATATCATTGGGATATAACAGACAATTTGATTGACTAATACGCTTGCATTGTCAGGCAATATAGCGTTTCATTGAATTTAGTTTTCTACAACGTATTCCCGCTCTATTTTGATGATTTTAAAAACAGGTTTTGGACGAGTGAATACATACCATTCATGCCAGAAAATCCTCGGTTAAAATTGTTTGTGTTGATAGAAGAAATGTTCTCCGACTTCGTGCCATGAAGCAGCTGCTTCTCGTTTGCTTCCATTCCCATCGAATCTTTTTTGCTAAGATACATTTTATATAAACGAGGATTTTGAATTCTTTCGATCTTTTGCACTGTTGCCAAGTCATTTGCACGACCAAAGAGATTAATAACTGTCTGGTATTCATTTGACGAACAGGACAAAGCGACTAAATGGACGTCTTCATCCTTTGGTTGTGGTTCCCAAAATGTCGGTAAAACTGAAATCGGGAAAACATAAATAAATTAAATGACCTTTCCTTTCCCTCTTTCATTAACAACGGTCTGATCGAAAAAGTAAAATACTAAATTGTGTTACTGCATTTTAAAAACTTAACAAAGTTAGTCCAGAAGTTGATTGAAACTGTTAAAAAATGAACTCAAGAAAAATCCATTTCAATCAATCAATCAATCAATCAATCAATCAATCAATCAATCAATCAATCAATCAATCAATCAACCAATCAAAACGAACTGGTTTTTAATTTCTGAACTAATATTTTTAAGTAACAGTTTTTGTCCTTGATTAAATAATTAGACTAAAATAGATATTTTTGTTGCAACTAGAATATCTCTTTCCAAAATAATATGAAAGAAAAAGCTTGAAACTATATGTACATTTTTTGTAACTTAATCTTTCTCACTGCAACTCAGTGTTGGGTGTTATCATTAACGGTAAGGTTATTAGCCCTGTTTTCATTTCAACATGCATGGCCAACGCATCGGAAAAATTCTATCTACAACTATATGAGTCAAATTTACCCGACATTTTTCCAATTTGTTTCCTTGCAAGTGATGCAGTGCGACCAGTGTGAGTTTCCTGTATGACCATCTTATCCGAATCAACTTCGTAGGTGTTTCCCGTGCCTGGGAATGTAATTTTGTTGTTTCCGTCCCTGAATTTACTTTCAACCATCCCATTAAGGATTTCATCAAACAGGACGGTGCCATTCACATCAGTATACAACCATTGAACGCTTTCCGACATTTCTCGTAATCTTCTCATCTCTCTTTCCTTCTCATCGTGCTTGTTCAAAAAATCAATCAACGCATCTTTACATTCAAAGACTTGGTCTGCCATTCCTTCGATGGAAACTTTCTCGGCTGATAAAGTGATGAATACGTCATATCCTTTTGACAATGTTTCCATTTCGGAGATATGCTTCCAAAGTCTGTACACCATTTTCTCATCTGTTACATATTTAGTTACTTTAAATCGGTTGGAGTACCCTTCGATTTTTTCAATGGACTTGTTCACGTTATCGCGGACGCCAACCACTCGAAATATAACTTGTTCCTTCACTCCGATGTTAAAGACTTTCTTCAGGGGAAGCTGTTGCATAATTTCCGCATCTTCCAAACTTGCTGCCTGATCAATGTCATGGATGGTCGCACTCGTTTTTTGCTCCTTCGCGTTTTCTTCGAAAGCGTTTTTGAAGATTCGCATCATATTCACGTCAAACACAACCACTTTAATATCCATCATGAAATTTGCTTTGGAAAAGATTTTGGATGCGTTCAAAATCGCATTGGCGCATTCGTTGGCCGCTGGGTTCAGCGAAGTTATTCCCGTGGCCGATATTACTATGTTATTGAGTGCGAAAAATTTCGCAGCCTCCAAGGAAGCTTTAATTGCCCGCTCCAATCCGGAAATGTCAAACGAGACAGGAACACAATGCACGTAGTATTTTACATTCACACCGCCATGGGCTTTTATAACCAGCACAGTACCAGGTGGCGGTTTCAATGAGGTTGTGGTCGACACTTTTACATTTGTTGAGGATAAATTCATGAAGGCATCAGCTTCATATTGTGTTAAGTTGCCACCACACAGGTAAATGCGGACAAGTGCAAAAGCTATTTCAGTAGAACTAGCTTCAGTATTTCTCTCTGAGGGGTGTGACAAGGATGGTGTTGAAATTCCTGGCCTAATTGGCAAAGGTACCGATTGCCTCCTGTCGGGTTTAGATTGAAACACAATTACGCGAATATCTTTGAGGGTAATCTGACTTCCTTTGCTGTTGCTAAATTGGTTTACTACCTCTCTGATTATTTGTAAAACTACTTTCTCAGAATATCCATGCTGACCTGCGCCGATCATTGGGATTGCCAGAGAGTATGCCCCCAACTCGTGGCATTTTTCAAGAATTTTTCGCACTAATCGCCGTAAAAACTAGAAATAACAAAAATAATGGAAATGTATTTAATTACTACAGAGTGAGGTGTTATTTCCCGTAGAAAATCAAATTTGTACGAAGTTCTTTGCATGTATCAATTTGCAGTCATTCTGTCAGTGATAATAAGGATTAAAGCAACGACGTTTTAGATATCTAGGGATTTCGCCATTATTGGCAGTAGTGTGTAAACTTGGAGAACTTTTACACATAAAGTGCTCGTTCGCAGGATCGGGCTGCCCCCAAAACATTTTTTCATGTCAGTCCACTTGTCAAGTAAATCGATTTTCATCGGCTGGCTTACAATCTGTTATCTCAAACTCATTAATAATTTATGAGTAAATTAGCCAAACATTTCACTTTATTTTGCCCACGTGACAATACTGGTTACGTGATGAAGCCTACTGTTCCTGTCCTAGCCCCTAAGACTGGATGAAAATTCATTCAGTCCTTGGACTGGATCAAAATTAATTAAGTAGTGATTTATTCATATGAGATGTCATTTCAAATCCTCCAATTCAGACTGGCCTAGGTTTCAAGTCCTCACATTTCGATCCAGTGCTCGGCTTCGCCTCGGACGTGATAAAATTGCGCGGACTTGAAATCAATATGATTCATTATGATATTGTTTCATTTTAATAAGACTGAGCATGTTATATTCTATTGAAACGATGATACAAAGTAAAAATAATTACATAATATAGCTATTATGAAAGTCGTGTTATTTCCAAAATGATAGGAAGCGAAACGGTTTTTATAAAATGACTGATTAAGATATACGATGATACAAAATGAAAATAATACGTAAACATTATGAAGACGTGTTACTATTTACTTTGCGTTTAAATAATATCAACGTTTCGACTAATATTCAATCATATCATAAAGGCGTTTTTTGGTTCTTCATATGTTTCGTTTGTAGTAAGAACGTTCAAGTAAAAATGACGACTTTGCCGCAGCATTTTCGAAAGCTTTTCGCAAGAGAGAAATTACACATACAACTTGTCCTTTCTTTAATATGTACTTTGGCAATTTTCAAATCAATAAAAACTAGATTTATGAACAAATAGCCTACATAATTTAGCCTTGCCTAGCTTTAAACGTGGAAAATTTTTCCTAACTTAGATTCGATACAAGTTGGTATCATATTGTTGCAAACAAAGCAGTGCAAGATGAATTCAAAATCTATTTACTGAAAGGGACTTCGGCAATTGCTACCCATTCCACAACGTAAACAAGGAATTGGTCGAGACAGCGAAGATAGGGTCCCGAAACTGTCAATTTTGCTGATGTGTCAAGTTGCTCTGCCAAGAGGGCCTTTATGGGAAATTTTCATAAACTTATTGAGCACCTTGTTTTACTGTCAACATTATGTATATTTTGACATACGAGAATAAAATCCGCTGAAAAAAACAGATTTTGAGAAAAAATGCAAAAATTTGCCAACAAATTTCTGCCTTATTTTCATGCACTCCTGTGCCGTTCCGGGTAACACAATTTAGTTCTGATAGTAGTGTTTGCCGTCCGCCATATGCAGCTTCAATGATTTAGTAGATAGGGCCATGTCACAAGCGCCGTTTCTGGGTGTGGTCATTTTGGGACGTTTCATCCCGGAGTCAGGTTTTGGCACATATGACATGTTGTCCGCCATGGTCAATATGCCTTAAAACAGTTGAGGTTATATGTATTAAATGAAATGCACACAAACCCATATGCAGGTCCTCTACTATAGTAGCTTTAGGACCGTTTCCTTGAGTGAAATTTTAGCTATACGGCTGGTAGCAATATTTTAGAATCCACTATACCTCATGTGCTAATGACAGCTCCCTAAATTGACTCAAGTTGCAACAAACAGCATGGATGACATGCTTGGATGAAAGGTCACCACTTTCAGTTACTACCACGTCTCCTGGTCGTATATCTGTGTGAGGTTTACATGCTTCTTGAAAGTACGATCCGCCGCGAGTCAATAAAGCTCGACCACATGCAGTGAGATGATTAAGATTTGAATGTGCAGAGTTTACCAACACATCAGCCTTTAAACAAAATAAGAGTATGTTTCACGATCTTGTTTGATAGCTAACTAAAAGGAGATGCTTGAAAGACTTCTAATAAGTGGAAGAATTTACTGGATTTAGGCAGGATGAGAAAACTCTCGGGAAGAAATGCTGCTGTGTGAGAAAAATTCAACAAGCATGGAAAGATTAAGAACTCAGTATCGTGGTGACTCTTAACAATAGGGAGCTTATCAAGCGGATTTTGTAAACATGGACGTCACACAAAAAATTTGTATAACTAATTTTGGCGGCATTTTGTATTATATCGCTTGTGTAACAGTGTAAGGGAGCAAAACATTTTAAATTAAAATCTTATTTTTTTGTCATGTGTGTTGAAGATTACCATTCACATTATGAAACAAATACAGTTTTTAATCCAGCCTCCCCTCGGCAATTGGACGTCCGTGTTGACAAATTAAAAACGTCGCTTGCTAAAATTAAGCTCCCTTATGTTCTTAGATTGGGAGCGGGGAGAGGGAGAGGGGGAGGTGAGTTGGAGTACAAATGTGCGCGCCGCGTCGCGACACGTGCGGGGATGGCGCATATGCTAATTACGGAATTTACGTTGGCACGATGACGTCATACCGAAACGTTTCCTTATTATTCCCTCTTTTGCATATTATGCCCGGTTTCAAAAAATCCCCTATTATTCTAAAAAAAAATTCTGGCATAATGTGCGTGTCTCTAATTGGGTCGAATACTTAAGTCATGTTGCCATGGTAACCAAGATTATAATGACGTGTCAAGGCAGATTTTATATTTTCTTTTTTAAATTAATGTTTTATTAACTTTTTTGGGCCAAAAGCATATTTTTGTAAGCTACCCAACATTTGAGTTATTTTTTACCATCCATGACGTCATCAACTGATGATGACGGAAGTAAAGATAGTGAAACCATGACGCCACTAGATGACGTAATCTAGTAATATCTAGGGCGTTTAGATTAAAACTAGCCTCCTGCGCAGACGTTGTTAGTGGCCGAGGCCTCACCTAACGTCTGCTCACATTCGCTATGCATTTGACTTCCCGGCAATTAACCAATCACAATCATCTACACGATAATTGGAAGATCGGCCTTCAATGACCTTCACACGCATGGGTTATTATCACTCTGTGCTATTATCAACAAGTCTGTAGTATTTTTAAATTTGGAAGTTTTAACACTGCGCATCAGAAAAAGACTTTTCAGTCTATTATAAACGAAAAGAAGGATGTTTTCGTAAATCTCACAACTGACGCAGGAAATCACTTATTTATCACGCCGTTACCGAAGCTATTCGATGTAATAATCGGATTTAAATATTTAAGCAAATTGTAAACATTGTAAACATTTAGTAATCGTGATTTCGTCATTGATAAATTCAATACGATCGTGATCAAGTAAAAAAATTACACGATCTAGGAGTCGGTGCTGTGTCATTATTAAGTTTAATCGAGAGCGATAAAGAAGCGAAGACATTGAAGATGGGAAATATTCTGACTGTATTATATGGCACAGCAGAGTCATTGCTGAAGACAAAGACAAAGTGTATGGCAGAACGGTTTGTGCTTTGGCTATTGATGCATGAAGCTCATTTCAGTATGTATTATAATAAATCCTAAACATGTGTTTGCATTTGCAATTCTCAAAGCCACAGCAATCGATCGGCTTTGACCATTTTAATAGTCGTTATTTTATATTGTCTTGATTTATACGTTGCCTCGTATTATCTATTGCACGTAGCACCAGCAAGTTTATGAGCCATTCTAGTTAATATACATCATACATGCCCCAACCCTCTGATGTAAACCCTTCATAATTGCCCTCATATAAACTTGCATGCTAGTACTACATGCAAATAGATAATACGAGGCAATGTATAAAAAGACAAATTCAATTTAAATAAACAATATAAAATATTAATGAATAATGACTATTAAAATGGCCAAGCCCGATCGATTCCTGCATGTGTCTTTGGGAATTACAAAAGCGAACACATTTTTAGGATTTATTATAATACATACCATTCTTTAATCGCATGAGCTTCATGCATCAACAGCCAAAGCACAAACCATTTTGCTATACGTACAATTTGTTGAAGCATTCGTTTCCATCGTTCGGTCTTCAACAATGACTCTGCATATAATACAGTCAGAATATTTCCATTCTTCCAATGCCTTCGCTTCTTTATCGCTCTCGATTCAACTTAATAATGACACAGCACTGACTCCTAGATCGTGTAGTTTTTTTGACTTGATCTCGTATTGAATTTATCAACCGAAACCACGATTACTAAATGTTTACAATGTTTACAATTTGTTTAAATATTTAAATCCGAATATTACATCGAATAGTTTCGGTAACGGCGTGATAAATAAGGGATTTCCTGCGTCAGTTGTAAGATTTACGACAACATCCTTTTCGTTTATAATAGACTGAAAAGCCTTTTTCTAATGCGCAGTGTTAAAACTTTCAAATTTAAAAATACTACAGACTTGTTGATATAGCCCATGCGTGTGAAGGTCATTGAAGGCCGATCTTCCAATTATCGTGTAGATGATTGTGATTGGTTAATTGCCGGGAAGTCAAATGTATAGCGAATGTGAGCAGACGTTAGGTGAGGCCTCGGGCCACTAACAACGTCTGCGCAGGAGGCTAGCCACTTATCTGATACACCCTCCGACATCGAGTCCAATATCTCGCCTCAGAATCGTCGCAGAGCAATAAATTTCACATCGTCTAATAGCACGAACATTCCTCTTTCGAAAGAACTTGGTTTCTTCACCATTGCGGCAATTCCCGCGACAC
>CACRXK020015380.1:0-12253 GCA_902702795.2 Paramuricea clavata
CCCCCCCCCCCCCCCCCCCAGGGTGGATGAAAAATTAACAGCAATGAAGCAAGTGTTAGGACAATCTGTTTAATCTAGCTCATGATGTTTTACCCTGGTGAATATGATTCAACCCATATGTGATTAAAACATACATATTATGTGTTACTACTTTGCAATCCAACATCAGTGTCCGTCCATAACCCTAACCCATGGCCCGTCTTCATACAGCGAAATTATTTGAACACAAGGCTTTTTTTAAGAACTTGTCTGGGGGCATCTACAAAAAGGGACCATACTATACTGAGTGTGGAGAGATGACAGATGGTTGTTGGTGACAAAATGTTTGGTGTGGTATCGTATGTACTAGTAGGGGGGTCTGGGGTATTCTCCCCCAGAAGATGTTTTGTATTTTTCCACCCCTAAGATTGAAATGTGAGCATTTTCTGAAACAGAGTTTTGGATATACAGCGTTACATTGTGTTTTGATAGACTGAATCTGATCAGTTAAGTACTTGCATGGTATGTTTATGTAAATACCACAACTGGGTCACTCAGGGGGTAGGAAGCTTGTTAAACTTAGTGAAATTGTGAAAATTTTGAGTCTCTAGATCGTTGGAAAATGGCATTTTCAGGGTCTTCTTTACCTCTTTGGCATTATGATTTGTGAGTCTATGTTATTTGTGATTATAGAACTAACAGAACTCTAGACATGGTATTTAAGTTCAAAAACTTTTTTGACCCCTCTTTCTCTGCATGGGTTAAAACTTTTTTGACCCCCCCTCCATATTTATAAGGGTAAACCTTCGATTCCCCCTCATTTTCCAACCCCCTCCCCATAAATAATGACCACTCCCTAAATGTGTTACTCAATCACATTATTATACAGTATGTATTTTGACAATAACCATGCAAGATGTTTATGATAACCCCTTTTGCGAATGCATGACCGTCGTTTGAAACGTCGATCTAAGACTTTGTGAGGTAGTTCTAACACAAAACAACACGGCACAACATATTATACTGCACTGTCTGGATTATTTTCCATGAGGATCTGTACGTAAATAGGTCGATACTCGATGTTCAGACAGTGACGATGAATTGAAAGGATTCTTACCTTCGGCTTCGACTAATACATCTGGAACCAACAGAACCGACGCAGCTAAGGCTATTAAAATAATTAGACAACTCATATGCATGTTACTTTGTTGAAAAATCTTGACTTCGTGTAACAGAGCAGATTTTAATCCTGCATTAAAATATTTACGAACTTACGTTAGCAACGCAGCGAAGGTAATAAACTGCATGTTAGCCCGGCGCTATTGTTCGGCATATTGGATTGAAGTGAATACAGTCTACAATCGACGACATACTCTAATCCATTTCGAAACAATAATCAATTTCTATGCATATATATATTGGCCAGAAGTAATTGATTGTATGTCTTGTTATTGTTGGCGGTTTAGATTAAAGATAACTATTAATGCTACTGTCTTAGGGGGCTGTTTATATGGTCCCACTTATACCCGGGATGCAATGAAGTGTGACGTATTTTGAGCAATTGAAATGCGTGTTTCAGCCCTAAACAAAAGTGAGATAACTTTAAATATTGTTTAAACGAAATTAGGAACACGCTCGAAGTTATGTAGTGGAAGAAGACGATTAATAGCATTTAACACTTGTTGGTTTTTTTGTCTAAAGGTCCATACAAACTGGACGCGATTTGGCAACGCGACGCGAATTTTCCGAATTTTCAATGACATTTAACTTTAATATTTTTCTATGTTTTTCAAATATTCGGAACCACTTAAGCAATTTTAGCTATTTGGTCTGCATATCTTGTACAAGTTTTATCGGTTGACGGTTTTATTTGTTTTTAAAAACTGAAAATTCGCGTCGCGTTGTCGAATCGCGTTCGGTCTGTATGGGCCTTAAAACATGGAATGTCATTGAAGTGCGACTTATTTCAATTGCTCAAAATACGTCACACTTCATGAATCCCGGGTAAGCGGTGGGACCATATAAAAAGCCCCTTAGAATTGTTGACATATCGGTAAACTCATGCGCATCAGGGACATAGTTCATTGAGGAAGAGGAATGTAACTGATACCTGACGTTTTTGACCAAGTTAGAAATATTATCCTAGCATGTTCACTATACTTTACTAGTATAGTGGCTAATCGGAAGTTAAAATTGTACCATGGCCGCCTTAGTCTCATAGGAGTCAGTCTGGGTCTAGATTGATAGAATGATACAGGCGCTGAAGCCCGTTTAGAATTTCGATAATGTAAAAGGTCCACATAACGGGGACCGCGGAACAGGGGGCTATGCCCCCCCCCCCACTTTTTCGGTGGATAATAAAAAATTACTGGATAAAATCCAGCCTGCCTGCGTGGAATATAGCTCCCGTGCTATCCTGCCCCCACTCCCACTTTTTTAAAAACCTGTTTAAAAACAGGCTCCGCGGTCACTGCATAAAGTCACAGAGAAGAGATATACAGAGAAGAAACTGACACTCGATAACCTGAATTTTTGTGTCACGCGTTCCACGCGCCACGCAAAATCTTCCAGCCAGTGCCGTCGCTGAAATTCCATAGCAAAAGATAGGGAAAACGCCGTTCGAAAGGTGAAAATCGCTTTTTTTTTAAAAATGAGATACCCATGGAAATTTTGTTCAATAAATTATTGTAGAATAACGGTAAGCGATCACTTTTATTGATTTCCTTTTATTAAAAGTGTTAACATAACATTTTATTTTGCAAAAGTTTGTTTTTTTCCCTATATATCTACTCCTTATTAAAATCGTGAAAAGCACTGGCTGAGAATTTCAGATGCTCATGTATAAAAAAAACAAAGCATCAAATGATATAAATTCCTCAAAATATAACTCTTGCATAAAAAACCCAAAAAAAACCACATGAATACAGTAGAACCCCGCTAACTCGAACTCCCAAGGGGAATGAAAAATTGTTCGAGTTAGCGGGGGTTCGAATTAACCGGACTTGGTGTCAGATTTCGTTTATTATGTTAATAATTAATAAGGTATAAAAGTTTTATTATACTGTTCATAAAAATTACAAAAGGTTTAATTGTGCATTCCTATAACTAAAGTTCTTTATAGTCAGTATCTTTTTAACTTGGGTGATGGAGGAGGCATGCAATTTCCATGCAAACTAAAGTTCTTTGGACATGAAAAATATGTAGAAATTTACAAAAGGAACTAAAAAAATTAGATCAATAACAATCGTCGCAACTATGTGTATAATCTCCTACTAGAAAATACATGCATGCAGAAACCCTCGCCTTGCTGACAAAACCATTGTATTTTCCGAACATGAAGTATCTAAAGTAGTTGCCATGGTAACACGATCAGAGCTTCCACTCGGAAGGAAATTTCCTTCCAAAAGGATATTTTGGCATTTGGAAGGAAAAATAAAAGGAAATAAGATTTGGAAGGAAATTGGAAGGAAATTCGGCCATTTCGAAGGAAAAAGGAAGGAAATTTTACAATTTGAACTTTTTCAGTAATTTCTAGTAATTTAATAATGATTAAACACTTTATTATGAACTTTTGAGTTCAAAAACATTTATAAAAATAATACTCCGGATATTTAAATAACCATCAAGGGTGAATGGGGGTAATTCGGGACTTAACAGGTCTTCAGTGAGTAAGTGAGTAGAGTACTTGTACATAAATAACGGGGGCTCAATTTTTTCGCGGGTTTTTAATTTTTATATCCCAAAATTAAAGAACAATAAACAGTCGGAAAAAGGGAAACTGTAAATTTGTAAACCAAAAAAAGTAATTTATAAATTATGATGGCTCATATTGAGTCGACATCGAGTCAAGCTCATCAGAAGATGAAGCTTCAAGTACTTTTCAAATGCAAACGGTGTAGAAAGCGTGCAGGACAAGTGCCTTGTCCCAAAGCAAATTCATAAAAAAGTCGTTCAAGTACTATGTCGTTCGAGAAAACAGACAAAAAATGAGACAACAGAACATGTTTTTTCAGGTTAAATTAGAGATTCACTATTTGAATACTGCAGTACACCTTCAATTTACATCGGGAGTACAGTACAATACAAAATTTTCTATACTATTTTAAACTGACATTGGAAGGAAAAATGGAGGGAATTTAGAATTTTGGGAAGGAAATTTTGCGAAAAAAAAGGACAAAAACGAGAAATTTTGCTTTGCCAAAGTGGAAGCACTGAACACGATAATTTTTAAGAATATTCTTACAAATGAAAAATCGCTTAAAAATATCACTTTTAATTACAAAATTGTCAATTTCCCACCATATATATGTTAGGTATGATATTATACGTAAAATAAACTTCAATTTAAGGTAAAATTCAACCACAAACGCTTCGCAAAACGTTTTAAAGTGTTCTTTATAAAACTAAACTGCCTTTATTCTTTAATTAAATGGCTTTATCGATAAACTTTGAGTTTGCAATAAAGATACACTGAAATGGGGCCCGATAAGCTGTCTTGTTTAGTCTGTTTAGTTGTTTCATATACGCAAAGGCCATCGGGTTTTAAAGCAATTATAAAATCAATATTTAAAACAAACTTACCTTCGTTAACGTGGGCTCCCTTTTTTTAGGCGATTCTTTCGCCATTTCTTTCTTGAAATTTACAAAATCTTGTGAAAAATGCGAGCAAAAATGAAATATATTTGCAAGAAATTTATCAATCATCAAATAAAGAAATGTTTGCTATTTCGTTGTCGTCATGCAGTCGTTATAATGCAAAGTTTAAATTGAACCAATCACAGTGTTTGCTATTCATGACAGTCCGCCATATTTTTGAGATCAGTGAGGATGACCACCCACGTTTGGTGACCCACGCCCGCGATATTTGATGAACTTTAAACCATTGAACTATAAATAAACTGGAAGGCTAACTCAGGGGGGGAAATTGAAGCCAGTGCATTTTAGTTTTTCTGAGTTATGAGCAGAAATACTCAACACTGAACGTTGGGCTATATATCAAATTGAAGCTATTGAAAAACGCTATTTGGTGTAGAAATTTCAAGACTTTAGCTAAAAAGGAAATATTGAAAAACTACAAACATAATTACCGATAATTTGCCGTTTTGCAGTTGTTTTTGTATTTTTTAAAGATTTTTCTTTTCGCTGAAGTCTTGAAATTTCCACACCGAATAGAAATTTTCAATAGCTTCAATTTGATATATAGGCCGACGTTTGGGGTCAAGTATTTCTGCTCATAACTCAGAAAAACTATTTTGGCTTCATCAAATCATAGGCCTTCATCATAGCAGTTAGCCTTCCAGTTTATTTATAGTTCAATGCTTTAAACTTACACGTTTCCCCGGGTGTAAATAGCCGGGGGGAATTAGTACCCTCGCACGGCGCTTCGCGCCGTCGGCTCGGGGAAAATTTATGATCATTTATACACCGATTAAATTGTTGTTATTTGAATAAAAATCCAAGTTACCGGTTGTCAAAATGCTATGTTCTGACATTTTAAGGTTTGCCGGTCCACGACTCGAAAACAAAGTTCGAGTTAACGGGATAAATTTGACCAAGGGAAAACAAAATTTTTTTCGAATTAGCGAGGAGTTCGAGTTAAGCGAGTTCGAGTTAAGCGGAGTAAATTACCATAAAAAACAGTGTCAGATCCAAGGGGAATTGGATTTAGTTCGAGTTAGCGAGGAGTTCGAGTTAAGCGAGTTCGAGTTAGCGGGGGACTACTGTATGTTTAACATAAATTGTTGAACTTAGTTGAACTATTGAAAACAATACACAATTTTCTTCGTAACTCAAAACTTCAGATCCATTTAAAACACAGTTTAACTTTACAGTGTCGCTGCACCGCAACCTGCACGATTGACCAAAAAGCAGAGGTAAGCAAAGTCGCACGCTGAGTAGCATATAACGGGGACATTCAAGTAGATAATACACACAAATAGGAGAGACTGCACAATTAATAGAAAATAAATAGTCATCAAGAGCACAACAACCTAAACGTAATCTAGCATGTAAAATAGGAGCTCGTCTGCTTAATGAAAAATCAAAGAAACGGTTGTGCTTAGTCTTAATGGATGTAATAAATTATTTAATCTATGTTTAAAGTGCCTATGACACGAAATTTCACCGGCCCCAAAGGTTTATGGTTGTATTGTAAAGATCACTTAAAATGACTTGATAATTTTTTCTATAGAATTTTGGTAACTTGCTCCCTTTTCAAGATATTCAACTTTGTTTCATATGCAAATATCACCGGTGTGACATCACATCACATATCTTAATGAGTTTTCAGAAAAGTATAGTTTTCTTGACGAATACGTATCTAAAAAACTTAAAAAATGCCCTTGTATATGTATTGATTTCATGACTGGTAATTAACCCTCTGTATTTGTTTCTAAAAATATTTTATCAAGGTAAAATATTGCGTTTTCAAAATGTCATTATGCGATGTGATGTCACACCGGTGATATTTGCATATGAAACAAAGTTGAATATCTTGCAAAGGAAGCAAGTCACCAAAATTCTATAAAAGAAAGTCATTTTAAGTGATCTTTACAATGCAATCATAAACATTTGGGGTGAAATTTCGTGTCATAGGCACTTTAAAGCAGATAATGAATCTAACTGATTTATAACTGAAGAAAAGAAAGGTGTTTTAAACATTTCCGTTCTACACTGAAATTTCAGTAGCTGACCTAGCTCAAACGAATATTCGATCTCTCATCTACCAATATAAGCTGGAGTCATTCTATTTACAGACTTATAGAAAAATATTATTTTCTGAATTTTTCTTCTGGTTTTCAGCTTTACCCAGGCTGGTTCCTCACGTAATTTCCGAGCACTGGTGCCTTTAATTGCACCTGTAATAATTTTAGCAGCATCGTACATATATTGAACGCTTTCGAGTAAATCACTATTCCCTGCATGATGTACAATTGTCCCAAACAATATTAGGGTATCACGGCATATCCATTTGAGGCTGTATCAAACTAATCGTCTAGAGGCTTTTTCATAAATATCCAACACGTGCTTATTCCAAGGCATAAGATCTATTTTCTCTCTTTTCAATGAAAACAACATGGTCATGGATCTAGTTTTTGAGGGGTAATTCATAGTAACCAAAACGCTAATCCTCGAAATTCAACTATTTTTGCCTCGTCAAACAATCGCCAAAGTCTTTCGATAATTTCGAGTTTGCCTCGACAATTTTTTTTGCCAAGGCACGCAATGAAATCACCTTAAATTCCTTCGGCAATTACTTCGGCATTGACGTCGGCAGTTGTAATTGAAGTAAAGTACATAAGGAAATTAGTATAGAGGGGGTATGGATCATGTTTCACAACGAAAAAAAAAGTCGTTTCACGATTCACGTGTCTTAAAAAAGCAATTTCACGGAAAACTAGATTCTAATAAAATAATATAATAATAATAGGTTTATTTAGAGTATGTTTAATGCATGGTACAGTATCTACGCTTTAAGTTCTCTCGCTTCTCTACCTGTCAGTTAAAAACTACATCATAACAAATCATAACTTAGAAGTTTGAGTGACGAGTATGTCCGACGACCTCCAAAAGGCCTCCGACGTTTTACTCTTCTGCAATCGAGTGAGATCATGTACAAATTGATTATCGCGTATCATGTCTATTCGGACTATTATGAAATAGATCGAAATAAACATAGCAAAATCGCAATTCATGAAACAGAAGACATCCTTAATTCTCATTTCACGGAGCATTTTTATCGACAATCACGCTTCACGGCTGAAGAGCAAATCACATTTCACGACACTAAAATCAAGCATTTCACATTTCACGCGAACAAATATTGACCATTCACGGCTCACGAAAATACCCTTTCCCACCCTCAGTATAGTGTAAGCAAATATTATAATGAGCATATAGATTCTGGCGTTTGACAATTTGTTGTTATTGTATGAAAGAATAAACTTGACAGTCATCACGCGACAGTCTAAAACATAAATAGTAGTCTGTAGTTTGTAAATTTAAGCAAAAAAAAAACGAACAGACGTTGTAGTTTGTAATTCAAGGTATACAGGTGGAATTGCCTTGGCATTTTTTGACTTTTAAATATTAAAAGGGTCTACATTAGTAAGAGCATTCTAAAGGGGGGGGGGGTCCCATGAGATTTTTCTATGTGATATAAAATCTCCCACCCCACCCTACTAGTAAACAGTTAAAAAAAAGGCATGCTAAAGGGCATGCAGGAAAAAATACAATTTCTTCATGGAAAATTGCAGAAACTGGTGATTTAATATAATAATGAACTATCTGTGCCAGTGTAAGTAGTGTCAATAATTTAACAAGCTTTTGTTGGTAGGGATGCAACTACAGTACCAGTGATGTTTTCCAGGGGGGGGGGCATGGGGAATGCCATCCCCCCACCTTTTTTACCAGGGGAGTGGCATCCCCCCTGCTAAAATCAAACATGGTGGAACGGCCGCCGTTCCCTCTGGCTGGGATTATAAATATGAGTGACGTTCAGTGGATGAGTTCGACATCATCCAAATAATTTTGGCTATCACTTGTACTACATACATGTTATTTTTGGCAATAATTGCTCAGCATCCTACATGGAAATACTTCAGAACGTAATTTTGTCACTATTTTAATCTCCCTGAAACTTGATATACTTGCAGAAAATTCTAGCAGACTAGCACAAAAATACTAGAGTATGATAATTGACATCTACTTAGATAAGTACTTATTGTCATAAGCACAGATAGTATAGTCTTTCACACAATCGCGAAATCAAATATTAAAATGAACATTAAAATGATCAGTGGGAACATGATAAAATGGGAAAGATTCAAGGATATCTATTATTTAAGCTTATTTAGTTACTCGTAAATACGTCATATTTAACTTGCAAAGTTAAATATGACAGGAGAACGAGGGGGGAATTACTTTAAAGCTCAAACATTTTGGACATTTTTACATTACAAATCAGTTTGTCGCCTGCTTTCTTGAGCAGAATGTAATATGTCTAATATATAATTATCAAGTATATTATTATATTTTTTGTAGAATAAATGTGACATATTTGGACAAGCATGTCTATTACACTAAACCCCACTTGTTTATTCATGCCACTGGCCATACCCAATGGAGTGACCATGCCCATTTGATTTTCAAGAGCATCCCCCACTTCTAAAATTAGCAAAAAATTGCTGTACAGTCAGTACCTGGAAAATATAAGGACAATTTCGATGTTTCAGGAGAAAACCCTTCGTCGGGAATTAGTAGTAATGGCCGGGAAAATTAAAAGTTCATGTAATTTTCCCAACCCCTGCTACTGACTTCTGACAAAGGGCCTTCCCTCAAAACGTTGAAATTCTCCTTATATGTTTCAGGTAGTTGCATCCCTATCAATGAAAGCTAGCTTATGATTTAATATTTATACTGAGACACCACTGCATGCGCTGACTGGAAATTTTGGAAATTGCGCACCCAAGGTTTAAAAAAAATGATAGTACATATATTATACAGAAAGTATGAAAATTGCAAAATAAAGTGAAGTAAAAAACCAGAGTCGTGCACGCTACAGTTGCGCAATACAAACTTTCCACACTGGTCAGCATGGCTAATTGAGTCAATATGACTATATCTACTTACATTCCCCATGCATTGTCCAAGCCCTGGACAAGCACCCTTTATTTAATAGTATAAATAATAAATTGTGGAAAATGATTAAATGGTGATATCACCACTTACCCTTTTTATTAAATATTCAGTGTCATTCTGTGCTGTCATATATTTGTAAACCTGTAATGCATTGTGGGATAAATACCAAAATGGCCGACGACTGCAACGTCAAAGCATAATTGCATAAATAAAGTTGTAAAGAGCAATTTCAGTAGTTGAAGTCAAATAAAAGTGGATACTAATTGTCTACAAGTCATTCTGATTATCTAGAGATGGCAATAATATCCGATTTTCTTATTTTTGGGTAATTTATTATAAATATGATTCACATTTGTATTTGAACAATGAAACATTCTGATGGAATAATATCTGGTTTTCGAATGTTGTTGTGTTCCTTTTGAATTTTTACTTGTTCAGAGTTCAATATAATGGTGATTTTATTTAACAGAACTCTTTTGGTGAATGCTTGCGCTGTTCTTAACTTTAAACTGTAAGTATGTGCACGGTAAGAAGTATGAACAGATCTTACAGATGAACTATGAAGTGGTATTTTATTATAATGTAGAACGATTTAAAGATATCCATCTAGATTTTACACAGCAGGCTATTAGCATGGCTTCTGGTGAGCTGTCAGGGTGCACTCTGTGTTGAGTGGCAGCACTCTTGTGTGAACCTTGATTAGCAAATCATCTGGCATTAGACAGAGTAAGATAAAGTGAGGCTCATCAGGGCACATTGCCACTTAAAAGGTTTATAAAGCAATTCAATTAGAACATTCTAAAGAGTGAAAAGTGCCGGTACATCCAGCAAATGCCGTATCTGCTAGTAAACAAAATCTCACACCATTGATGAAACAAACAAGCGAACTGTCTTGATGAAACAAACAAGCAAACACTTCTTTGCCCACGTTTGTCCAGATATCTTTCAGAATCTGTGTCAAGACAACATCTTATACATGTAATGCATACCTACCAAGTCTCACGCATTATGCGTGTGACACACGCCTCAGCATATTCTCACACGCGAAGTATTATTTATCTCACACATGAGCTGCTTTGGCTGCTTGTGATTGAAGAGTTTAATAAAAAAAACGTAAATCTGGAGAGCAATGTAAACTTTGCAAACCTGTGAAATGTTTTAGCGTCGTAAATAAATCGTGTCTTGGGAATGAAACGTTGGAAATTCCATATCAGAGACCCAAATTTTTAAAATTTTCCGGGGGGGGGGCATTAGATTGCGTCCGTGGATGGCGTCTCACGCATGCAGATCACTCCACCTTGGCAGCTATGGTAATGTCTTTTCTTGTTCATTCTTAGATCTTACAGTGTGTCTACAGTAAGTGGGGCCACTTAGAGATCACTAACCAATCACATTGCAGAACAAAAATTGAAAAAATCACCAAACAGCACCTTAGCCAATCAGCATTAGACCAAAAACAATTTGAACAAATAAACATATGTCAAATGGTAAAAATAGACTTTTCTTTTGATTGGACAAGCTTTAGTTCGATTAGATTTTTCTTTTTGTTCTGCAATGCGATTGGTTAGTGTTCTCTAAGTGGCCCCACTTACTGTAGACGCACTGTAACTTTTGAAATGTTTTGTTAATTTTTTTTATACTTTCGAACTCCTCTGTTGCACTCATCCTTTCGAGGCTTATGGCAAAACAAAAGATGTATGTTTCCCGACCCTACCTAGCTTTTGGGCGCCGAAATTTTTTTGGATCATGCGTCATACTACTAAGTGTTTCCACTTAGAGGAAAACATTTGTGGAAAATGGAAATTTGAGGCAATATTAGGGAAATTTATCTTTGGATGTGGAAGCACCAACTAAACCATCATGGTGACAATCTCGTTCCCCGAGCCTGCGATCCTTGGGAAGGAAACGAAGGCTCTGGGATAATCCATGTCAGAAATGAATATGATTGGTTGCTGGTATACAATGGAATGTTGCAATTTTGCAAAAATTTTATTAATTTTTAACCGTATATTTTTACATACAACATGGCGGCCGTTTAGGAGTGTACGAATATTGTTTTGGTTTTTCAGAGCTGTGCTATACTACAAAGGAAATGCAAAGAAACGTATACTTAATGCGTATAATATCACAACAGTTAAATGGAGCGTGAAAACTTTACTCATATTTTGTGTTGTACAGGTTTTCTGTATGCTGTAGTTTTAATCTATACATAGTATACGTACTGTCAGTACACTGTTCTATTTGACTATAATATCAAATATGTGCTATATTTTGCAAATACTATTTGTGTCAGAAATGGTTAATAACTTTATTAATTTGTCTTTGTGTTATCATTATTGCGAAGAACTAGCTAATAACTAGTTTCAATACATCCAATCTTGGGATTTACTGTTATATATTTTATTATTTAATGTATATACTGTACTCATGTACTGTAAACTTTTCAAGTGCAGGAGTATGTAATACTCATTTTAACTTGTAGCATGTAACCTTTCCCTATATGGGTGCATATGAATCTTTTGCTGTTATAATTTATTTATAGAAGAGTTCAAAAAACCTTTATTCTCTAAATAAACCACAATTTCACAGGCAGTGATATTTTAAGTTTGTATTGTGTTAGAATTGTTAAACTGTG
>CACRXK020015382.1:0-12251 GCA_902702795.2 Paramuricea clavata
TGAACACTATTGTTGTTGAGCCTGAATATTGTTCAATACTGTTGACAGCTATGAACAATGTGGGCAGTAAAACATTGTTCAATCTTGTTTTCATCAGTATTGCATCAACCTGAGCGTTTTTACGCGTGTACGATACGGTTGAAGTGGAAAGCGGCCTTTAAATGGCTATGTAACTAACACAAACCCTACACCTAGTCCCTACTCTAACCCCTAACCCCAACCCTAACTCTAACCCTAATCGAATTAATAAAAATATGCAAAAAAGCGACTTTAGAAAATCGATAGGGCGGTTTGCTGGATGGAAAAAAGTGCTAACCGCCAAAATCATAGGAAAATCATAGGAAAAACCAAGAAATTGGGCTTCTGTATGACCCTTTCTGTGCCCTGGTTATAATGCGCTACCGCTTATAACTTTCGGTACAACTGGCCTGAAACTTAATATATTGATTCAATAAGTTTAATATCAATATATTTATTGAAAAATAGCTATTATGTCAAAATAAGAAAACTTAAGATTCTCACGCGAATAGGCAATGTTTTTATGAGCGCCTGTTCATCGTTAGTTGCAAACGACCGTAATATAAACAAGGTCAAGGTTTTATCGAAAGCGATTGACTGTTAGATTTCCTTTTATACTATTTTATAACTAAATAATGTTATTTCCTACAAATTTAGCTTTATTGTAGCTTTATCGAAAGTATAAAAAAAAACATGGAAACGGCGAATTACTATAGATTGAAAATAATTATTAAACTATGATTGAAATTATCGACGTAGAATACTATTTCGTTGTATTAAATTTCAATAGTATAATGAGAATTTTGTTTGATATTTTAATATATTTCATGTTATTTACAAAATGTACTGTAGTTTTGAAGTTTTGCACACAATATAGTATATATTGATAGCGTAGCCAGGCTTCACGATATAAATATTAAAAACGACTGCATGATAAATAATCATTCATTTTATGATTAATATTTTATTGCGACCACAACTGCTCCAGAATCACAACAAATAACAGAATATAAGGAAAATTAAAACCTGCAAAGCTTTATCTACCTTGATCTATTTTTAAAGGCGCTCAATTATGTAAATTTCCCGCGAACACTCAAACATTTTTCTTTGCCTTTCATCGAGCATGAGTGATGAAATGCTCGTCGGAAAAACTCGGTATTTGTCGTATTTTACGAATTTGCCACGTGACTTGTACGCTCACCAATGAAAGTTGCATGCCATATATGGCATGCAACAAAAAATTAGTTAGGCCAGCAATTTGGCCGCGGCCCGCAATTGTTTTAACCCGCAGCCCGCAAAAACTGACCCGCAGCCCGCGGCCCGCAAAATAGCTAGACCCAATTGTGAATAACTACAATCGCGTTCAAAAATAATGAGACTTTTCACATTTTTGGCCATTTTAAAGTACGTCGGCCTCCCCCATGCCCCATGATCAATGTTGGAAAAAGGTGGGTTGAATTTTCTCTTTTCAGTCATTCACACAACATTGAATTATGGGTGAGGGGGGAATTTATGTGGTTTTCTCAATAATTTTTGCTCCTGATTGTCTCTATTTGTACTTTTGAATAATGAAACGTAATTCGTTCATGTTGATTCAACTTATTGCTTCACGGAAGACGCTGACTTGGATTTCTTGCTTAATGGACCTAGCTTTTGGTATATAATATTTTTTCTCAGTGGTTTTCTACAATTTTGGAAAAATTTTAATGATTTTCCTACTTTTAGCGGAATTGTTACGTAAGATTGACATACTCACTAGATTTTAAACTCATTTCAAGCTTTCTATTTATGTTGATACGTACAGACCTACCGATCGTAAACTTGCACTAGAATTTATTTGAAGCTTCCATCTACTTTGCTTTTGGGATTATGTGAGATGACCTCAAGCAAATCTGGTCGCACATGCATGCGCAAAATATCAATCTATTTTTACGTACTGACTAGACACGTTACACACACGTTACACTACACGTTACACTACGCGTTACACTACACGTTACACTACACGTTACACTAAACGTTACACTACACGTTACACTACACGTTACACTACACGTTACATAATAATCTGTAGTAAAATATATAGAGATATGACACGTTACACACGTTTCACCCATTGTTTTTAAAAATAACTATATATATATATATATATATATATATATATATATATATATATATATATATATATATATATATATATATATATATATATATAAACAATGGGTGTAACGTGTGTAACGTGTCATATTTCTATATATATTTTACTATAGATTATTATGTGAAGCAGGTGTAACGTGTAGTGTAACGTGTGTGTATCGTGTCAGCGTTTGCTTAATGAATCCAAGTGCATAAAATTTACATAAACTAATCACTTTAGATTAATTGGTGAACATTCCACAAGCACAACAGCAAATACTGCAGTATAAATGACAAAGTTTTCTTATTTTTCGTCATATGGCTAAGCTGAGGAACTGTCATATAATGACTCCCTCTTCAGGAAATTATGGCTAATTGAGCTTGAAAGGACGTAAGAGCAGTTAATTTAAATCACAAGGGTATAGTTACATTTTTATGGCTTATTGGATGTGTCTTACTCTATAGCAAAGTATTTTAGCAGATCGTATTTAGCATACAGCTTGTCTATTTTCCCAAAGATTTTTCTCTAGTAAATAAATGATAGTAAAAAAATTAAATTCGTTAGAAAAGCTTCTTTATTCTTGCCCAGTCTCCCACGCAGCCTCCTTGCAGAATTTCTGCATTTTGGGGGACAAAAAAATTTCGGTTAATTGATTGAAATATGTCAATTTCATGTCAACTTGATCGCTAGAGTTTGGCAAAATTTCAAATTTTGTACAGCTAACTTAATACTAGGGGGATTTTGTTGTTACCTGTGACATGGAGCACAGCTAGGGTCTGTAAGGGTCTCAGATCGGGGGAATTTGGGAAACCTTCGAAAAGGCAAAGTCATTATCCTCGTTTCAATTCAGTTTTCTGTATTAATTATCCTGTAATGTGAATGTGTTTTTTTGGACAAAATCCATCTGATTGATTTATTTTTTGTCACGTGATCGCTTTTACATTCTCAGTATAAAAGTTCAAGTAATTTTCCCGACCCCCACCCCACTTGTAACTCAGGACGAAGGACTTTCGCTCTAAACATCATCTCCTTATATGATTTTTCAGGTACTGGCATCCCTACCAACGAAAGCTTGTTTATTATTGGCACTACCTACACTGGCACAGACAGTTCAAGATTATGTCACGTTTTTTATGCCTCTTTTGTGGTTGTGAGATACATCAACCTTGTGCAGCATGCACCATATTATATTATAATTGCCCATAAACAAATGTACATTAAACATAGCGGCGCTGAAGCCACGAGAGCAGCGGGTATAGTTGCCTCCGTTGCCCAAACAGTTCGGAGGCAGCGTGGTGCAGCATGTCGCCTTTTTGCAAAAGCTACACTTCGTCGTGGCATGGTTATTCATATGAATCGAAATTGAGAACTGTTTTCAATCAATTTTGCTCTAATTTGAATCTAAATTTCCTCTCAGAAATGTTAGAAAGGTTGTTTTAAACACAATGTATTTTAATATTTAGCGTCATTAAACGAATACAATTGTTCCAATCAATGCACACATTTGTCTACAGGCTATATTGGCTACAGCTAATCGAGATGTATGCTTACTTCAAACTTTTAACAAACATTGCTGCATACAAAAAATAGGGCTCAGAAATAAGTCCACTTTTAAATGGCTGCCCCCGCCGCTACACGTTGCTTTCGGAGCCTCTGGTTAGAAAAAAACATCTTCTTCTCTATATAAGTCACCGACTAAGAATCAGTGTATTCGTACGGTGGCCCGTTAGGGACATAGTTCTTCCGTAGAAAATGACACTCGTTCTGTACAAATGAAGTGGTATTCCTTAGAAATTAAACTCTTCTGTATAATTTTGATCATCTTCCGTAGAAATATACACCTTTTCCGTGGAAATATGCACCTCTTCCGTAGAAATATGCACCTCTTCCGTAGAAATATGCACCTCTTCCGTAGAAATATACACCTCTTCCGTAGAAATATGCACCTCTTCCTTAGAAATATAAACCTCTTTCGTAGAAATATGCACCTCTTCCGTAGAAAATTGCACCTCTTCCGTAGAAATATGCACCTCTTCCGTAGAAATATACACCTAGCTCTTCCGTAGAAATATGCAACTCTTCCTTAGAAATATAAACCTCTTCCGTGGAAATATGCACCTCTTCCGTAGAAATATACACCTCTTCCGTAGAAATATGCACCTCTTCCGCAGAAATATGCACCTCTTCCGTAGAAATCAAAAACCAATGCGCACGCAGACTTTGATGGAAATTAACGCTGACCACCCTGATTGGTGTCGACAGTTGCAACTTGCAAAAAAATATGGCAGCATGTGAGCAACAGAGATGTGAACAATGTTTGGTCGTTTTTCCTTTCCCAGATTGCAAATTTTGTCCCCATTGTGGTTATGAAACAACAGGTAAGAAAGCGAGTTTCCCATTTGGTAAATTTATTTTTAAACATTTTAGATGGACAATAATTTAGATCCTAAATTTAAACTGTCAGATTCCTAGAATGTTTTATATATTTGTTAATGCGTGTGTTATCGGTGGAGCAGTTTGATGACTTTGTAGGGACTTTGAATGTAATTTTTACCCGAAATGTGGGAGCTTCGTGCCGCCATTGCCCTACACCTCGGGGAAATGAAGGGACTTCATATTAAAGCATGTGATTGTTTTCCATTGTTTTGAACTTTCATTTTATATATGACCAGACAGGTAGACAACCAATTTCGCATGTAAATTTTAACTGTAAATAGTGTATGAAAAGGAAATTTCATATAAAATACATGTATTGACACAAGTATTTAATGATATTGAAATATTGCATAGTTTCACTTTCAATATAATTTTATAAATATTTAAATATTTTGGTTGATGAGTGTGGCAGCGTTTCCCGATACTAATACAGGTCTAATGCATGAGTCATGATGTAAACCTCAACTTCCTCCACCCCGGGGCCAGGGTGGGGATTTGACTTTGTTCTAATATTTGCAAATGCCCCACATCCTGGGGACTATGAAAGGTTCCAAATGTCAAAAAATGTCCCATGCACCCCCAGGTGCCTTCGCCCATAAATTAAGAGTTTTTAATTAAACACTGCTAAAACAGTTTACATTTCAAATAACTATGTATGGATTGCAATGAACTATTATGGATTGCATTTGAAAAAGGTTTGGTACAAAAAGCACACAAAGCAAAGCTAATATGAGCTATAGATGATACGCCACTTGACTTGAGACGAACAACTGCTGAAAAATCGCCCTTGCTAATACTATCGATACGAATCAATGGAAAGCCGATTTTAGCCACATGGTTCTTCGAGTAGTAGTAGTAGTAGTAGTAGTAGTAGTAGAACTTTATTTATCCACGCTGACCCCGTCAACCGTAGCTGATTTCCACGGGGGGCGTGTGCCAGAAAATTATTTTACATGCAGAATATGATAAGGATAAGCTAAGCTATTACAGTAATATATAAATTTAAAAGATATAACACATGTTTTGAGCTATTTACAGGTAAGTTATATTTACAAAGGTTACCAAGCACTAATGTGAGCAGCGATTTTATTTCGAAAGGAAGAAAGTGACTTGCTTTCCCTAATTTCTTTTGGTATAGAATTCCAAATGTTTGCTCCGTCGTACATAAAACTATTTTTCATGCTATTTGTACGTGGTTTTGGTAAATAAAGACCATTTGAGACATCCCGAAGGTGGTAATTAGTTTTCTCACTCTTAAACGAAAATAGATTTGTGAGTGATTTTGGGCCCATTTTGTTTAATAACTTATACATCATTCTTGCTTTAGTTTTCTTCCTTTCAGTTTGGAGTGGCTCCCAGCCCAAAGTATGTAACGCAATCGTATAATCTACGTCATTGCTTATATTCAGAATAATTCTTGCCGCTCTATTTTGCAGTTTTTGCAGTCGTTTTGATTGAGTTTCGCCAAATACATCCCATACTTCACAGCAGTAGTCAAAGTACGGACGAACAATAGTGTTATATATCAAAATAAGTGTATCTTGGTCAACAAATGGTTTGATCCGACGAATAGCAGAGATTCCTGCTGTAACTTTTTTGCAAATATTTTCGGTATTACTTTTCCAAGATAAATGCTGGTCAATTGTTACTCCTAGAGTTTTGCATTCACGAACTTGTTTAATTTGTATATTTTCAATGTAAACAATTGGGCAAGAATCAGAAATATTTTTGATCATAGGTTTAGAGCCAATCAACATAAACTCTGTCTTAGCTACATTGAGGCTAAGTTTATTGGCTATTAACCATTTTCTAAGGTTCTCTAAATCAGAATTTACTGGTTCTTCGAACAGCCCTTTATTGAGAAAGGTCAGGTGAGGTAAGGGGTAGAGACTGCGGAAATCTGATTATTCTGCCTAACATTTTTGCAGTGAATAGGATTGTTCAAACTTTGTTTTGTTAATTTTTAAATTTAGTGTTTATGCTTTTAATGTCAACCAAACATATATTGTAGAAGATCGATTTCAATACTGACCACAGGTATACATTTTGAGGAAATTGTTTGGTTTGGAATTAATGATGGAATATAGGGAGGGGGACATGGACTATTTTTGTTCAAAATTAAATTATTAGTTGTTTTGCAAACATGTTATAAATGCAAATATTACCAGTGAGGACATGGGGGTGGCGACTTTGCAAAATCATGTAGCCTGTGGGGTGGGGAAAGAGCATGCAATTATAAATTTGTTTTCGCAAAGGCCCCACTATTGTAGTGGTGCCTAGCTTACTTTGAATTTGTACTCAAGTAAAAGTAGAAGTAATTAGCAATAAAACGATTTGAGTAAGAGTAAAAAGTGCTGGAGGCAAAATGCACTTAAGTAAAAAGTGCAAAGTATCCTTAAGATTTAAGAAATACTTGAAGTACAAAGTAAAAGTACTATAGTCTGTAGCGTGTAGAGGTGGAGGGGGGACTTCTCCAATGGATTGACATACAAAAGACACAAAACAGTACACGCATTATGTGTGCACCTAATATACAATATTTCACAGCATGGTCTACTTTCCATACCCCGTTGAAGATATAAGAAATCTATTAAATAAATAATGCTTATAAGTAAGCCACAAACGAGAGATCCCAGATGCATTTAAAGGTCCTATTAGCTATTCCAAATAAATCACGTGAATTAAAACAAAAGTTAGAAAGTAACGAAATACTTCGCCACACAATGAAAATAGCAAAGTTAGTAAAACGTTACTTCTTAAAACGACTTCGTTCCAAGTAAAAGTACTTCAGAAAAAGTTTACTTTGTTACATGCTGACTTCTCAAAAATAGTACTTAAGTACAGTAACTTCGTTACTTGACACCACTGCACTATTGCCCTGGGTCCCCATGGTGGGGAAGCCGATGACACGTGCATAAGGGGGTGTTTATTATGGCGTCCAAAATTAATCATTAGTTTGCTGACTATAAAATTTGAACACTCGTTTAGAACTGCATCTTTAAAGCGGAAAAAAAGCTTTAAAAAGTTTAGTTTGAAATCGATTTGATGGCTTTTTCACTCAGCCCGACTAGAGGGTCAGCCTTCCCTACTATGTTTTATATATGGGGAAGTTCCATTCCTACTAGGCGACATCCTCTCATATAAACGACAACAATTTTTAATAGGGAAATATATTAGCAATCGGGATCGTGCCTAAGAGGGCAACCGGCAAGCTCTCCATATGGGTAGGGCTCATATCCATATTAGAGACGACTATTATTCATGATTTTTATTAACAAGTAATAGTATGGTTTCTCATTTAATTTGGAAAAAACATACACTCGTGAGTTTTCAAACTGACTTTAATTTAATCGTCTTCGAAAAACTCACTCATGCACGTTTCTATCCAAATTGCACTTACTGTATACTAATTGTGTAGAAAATGCTTTCACCTGCTGTGTCATGTATTTCTTATTTTATGTAGAGAATGAACAAAAAATCATTGAGCAGTACTTTCATCTTGGTTATAAATATGAACATATAATACATTTGCTTAAGAGTGAACATGGCTTAAACATGAATGTGCGAACACTCAAACGAAGGCTGAAATCCTATAACTTATCAAGACGGAACCTGGATGATGCAAACATTTGCGAGGAACAAATTAGAAACTTAATAAGGCAAGAAATGCAAAGTGCTGCAGGTAACCTGGCTGGTTACAGAAAGATGTGGCACATTCTGAGAATTAAACATCATTTGCATGTGCTACGTGCACTTGTTCAAAGAGTATTAAAATAATTAGACCCAGAAGCAAGTGAGTTAAGAAAAAAGAAAAAGCTAAAGAGACGCCAGTATTTATCCCATGGACCTAATCAGTGCTGGCATATCGATGGTATGTACTATTAGTATAGATAATAGTATGGTTTCGTACGTGAGAAATCGTACTACAGTATTACAGCACTTATTATATGTGTAACGATTTTGCATGCAAAATAAAAAAATACTCAATTTGAATGACACAACAGCTTAACACAGGTTTTCAGCTGGCTAGGGACGAGCCGACGAGAACTTGTTGTGGGCCCCTGCCATGTACCCCCACCCCCAATCTTGATCCATCCGTCATTGGGCCTGGGCACCATCATACGTTGCTCATTCGTCGTCCTTTTCAAGACCCCAGCACGTCCCAACCTCGTACCCAGGGCCTTTGCGCGGTTCAGAGGCTCTGGTACGGGAAGCAAAGGCCCTGGTAAACACTGGTCATGTGACTCCAAAAATATTGGACATTTTTGTAACCTGGCCTTATTTAAGTCATGTTATCCCGGGGGGGATTAACAACTGAACATTGCAATGCACGAATTATAAAAGTTTCAAATACAAATGATTTTGCCTTTGATTTTTAAAATATGAATGTATAACAATTGTTTGAAAATTCATCTTTTAAAACAATAGACAGCAGATTTTAGGCTTGTTTTTATTTTGATGGAAATTATAAACTTTGAAGTCACATGGATTTTGAATTATGCTATAAACAGTGTAAAGAATGCAGTATATTCGAGGTAAACGATTTTATGATGCATATATGAAATTATATTCTCATATCTTTTAATATTTATCAGTTTATATATCCTAAATTCCAGCAGATTCGTGGCTGTCTGTTTGTATAATTAGTTTTCTTCGTTTAATTACTCCTCCATCTTTCGCTTTTGGATATATATAAACCCTCCTTCATGCCTGATATATTTTTTGGTTATCTGCATCCTTCACTAAAATCAAAATTTTCTGTTCCAGCTTGCTCAGAAAATATTCAATCTTTCATAACTGGAGTTCTCTTTGACATGTAAAATAGTTAGGCAGTACCCTCAGTAAAATACTTATTTAACTGGCTGACCATTACAGTACTAGTCAAAAGTTAATAAATGAATACATGAAAAAATTACAAATTAACTCCCTCATACCAATCCATTGGTCTCTGACTCATCCAATAAATACTTAACAGAATAGTACGATAATAATAGAAAAGTGTGAAAAGGCCAACGTTACCTAACATTGTGTGACAAGAAAGTTAGATTACATTAATTTTACAGTCAGGTATTCTTTTCTTTATCGCCTCAATACTCTGGTTGATGATTCCAATGGCACCCATAAAATTCCAATGGCCCCCATAAAATTCCAATGGCCCCCATAAATTTCCAATGCCCCCCATAAATTTTACTGGAGAAAATGTTTCCCCCACTTCTTGCCATTAAATCTCCATAGCCCCCAATTTTACCCATCCAAGGGAGAGTCTTGTGTGGTCACACTACAGTAATGGGAATATGGGATAATCAAATATGGCATACTTTGTTATTTTTCTCTGTCCAACACCAGACAATTTTACTTGTCAAGTGTAAGATTAAGTGAGTAATAAAAAGTGGCTGGATATTCTAACTTTTGCTCCATATAATTGGACTTTGGTTGTGAGCAAAATGTAAAAAGACAATTACCAGTAATACTGGCCTTACTATACATCCCTATTATTTACCTTGCAACCTTGAGCAGTTGTGCTGTTACAGCAGAATGTGGTTTCAAATGACAGTTATTTTATGGCAATTATGATATTCCAGTGTGCCAGTAAGTGACATTTGTCGTTTGTTTCTCTTTTAGTATTATATCGAAAAGGTGATTGCAGGGTATTCAGATCCTGGAGTGATGTGAAATGGCCCTGACTGACCTTGGGCAATTAAGTAATATATGAGTGGTGTAAAATAGGAAATTTTTTATTCATTCTGATTGACTAATAAAATTAGAATGGTGAGAATAATGATGATGGTAGTGAAATACAAGTTGTGATGATATTGGTGATGCACAAGTTGTAATGATACTGCTGATAATGATCAAAAATATATTGTATTTGTAATGAGACATAAATAATAAAGAGATTGGCAGTAATGAATGTGTATGACTTGATCAATTGTGCTGGTGAGAAGGCAATATATTGCCACCTAGATGAATTAAGTCCCATGCCATTTTGTGTTCAAAACTAACTGTTCTCATCAGCTCCAAGCATAACTGGGAAAGCTGGTTTCAATCCTGTTAGCTGATCTTGAAACTATGTGCACACATATAAATATTTATTTTTCCCCTCATGAATTATATTGTTTGCCCAAAATATCGGTTGATTATTTCATCTAGAAACAGTGTGAATGTTGTTTGAATTTGGTATGTTCACTCTGTGACAAGTGATATGTAATTCATGCATAATATGGTGATTTTTGGTTTCAGGATGTAAAAAATGAAATTTACTTACTGATAAAATTCATTAAGCCTCTGTGTCTCTCTAAGCCCTACCTCCTCAATACAAATAAAAGTCTGCATAGCCGGATAGCACTAAATAGGTTTTTAATTTTACTGACAAAAGTATGATGCATCAAAACACCCAATTTTTTAGACCAGCTGTGAATAATAATACTTCAATTAAACCCAAAAGAATTTTTATGGTAAAGAAGTAATTATAGTATTCTCAGTAAGTGGAATAATTGACCATCATTATGGAAATTATGTAGGCTGAAGTATTTAAAATGTTTAAGAATGTATAATTGTTGGTTTTTAACCAAAGCCAAAGATATTTGAAAACAAAGTATGATATGTCAGTCAGTGCTCAACTATCAGACTAGTGTATTATTTGTAAAAAGTGTCGGTAGTCACAATGGTGACAATAACATTTGTGTGGTTAATCTGGTTGAAGCAGAGAATTTAATTGATCTCCTGATAAAAGGCATGTTTTCTTGGGGTTGTAGCAAAGGTCTTTCATGAATTCTAAGACAGCCCAGTTTGCCAATTGTATTGAACCAAAGCTATTAGACAGGGTACAATTACAGCTTTTTTTTACAGTATATACTATAAGATGCAACTGACAAATGAAGTATTTCAGAAAAATATTTACCCTAAAATTATTAGTGACTTGTGCCGTGACTAATATTATGTTACAGCTTTGGTTCAAATTTCATAAATCATGAACCGATGTACAGTAACTGCAAATGTAAACAAATAGGTGAACGCACACCCAGTATACGGACTGTTATTTGCCTTTAAGACTCCTAAGTCACATATCACTGATATAAGATTCGTAGTAAATTTGTTGTTTCAAGATCACTGTATATTATTTCTCATGATTCAGGATTGGTACCCTCCCCCCCTTCCAGACAAACAGAAATATAGATGACACGTCATCCCAAAAAATAAATATGAAATTAACTCACACACACAAAGGTTTCAAGATACTGTGTATAATTTCAATCACAACTGTATTTTAAACTACATACATACGGAAACCAACCTGTCACTCGACCAGTTAATTGTTTCAAAATATTCTGCTTTGATAACTACATGTTTAATACACATGAAGAATTTCGTTTCCATAGATGTCCCCTCTGATTTATCCTTCCATAAAAATACAATAAAATCCCAAGTGATATTCTTTGGTCAATACATAAAAATTACTTATAATCAACAATGTTTATTTAATTTTTTATAAAACGTCGCACACAAGCAGCTGCATTGGATACAAAATAGACAGTTTAAAGACAGATCACTCGACTAGTTTTCTCCCAGTTTGATCTTCGTTCTTCGATCTTTGATAAGTATTACCATTAGCTATTCCACAATTTGTTGAAAGAAAGCTCGTAGAATGCATAGATAATAT
>CACRXK020015383.1:0-12251 GCA_902702795.2 Paramuricea clavata
TATAACTAATTTTGGCGGCATTTTCTCTGATGGCACTCGTGTATAGAGGCAAAAAACCTTAAAAATCTTATGCTTTGTGATATGAGTTGAAGATTACCACAAACAGACACGAACACAGGTTTTGATCCAGTCCCCCTAGACAATCTTGACGTGCGTGTTTACAAAAACGTCGCTTGCTTGGCCCTGTTTTATACGTCGAATTTCGGTCGCATCGAATGCAATTCAAACAATAGATAATGAAGCTTAATGAGTTTTATCATCTCATTATCTATTATCTTAATTGCATTCAACGAGATCAAAATTCGACGTTTTAAACAGGCCTTTTGTTGATTTTGTTCACGTTCTAACGTCCCTAGCTGTCGCCCATCCCTTCAGCAAACCCACGCATGTTCATTAGTGCACTTTACGACCCGGCTAATTGTTTTTTCGATTAAACAGTTTTCTGAGCTATTCTCCCGTGTAGTCATGTTGCCCTCTAGTACGATTGAGTCATATGTATGACCCTTACATGATGATGCACTATAAGGCAGAAGAAATAAACGAAAGTCTGAAAGCTAGGTTTTCCTACAGAATGTTGACTACATTAATATTGTATAATGTTTTCATTTTCGCGCTAGCAAGTACATCCAGTTAAGTTTGTTTTACCGTTATGTAATATTTCAAATCTGACTATGAGGAGTGGACTAGTTTCAAGTCCGCGCAATCTGATCAAAATGTAAAGGCTTGAACTCTAGTCTAGTCCGAATGGGAGGATTTTAAATGACATCCCATACGATCGCGATGAAATCTTTGAATAATTTTGATCCAGTCCAAGGACTGAATTAATTTCGATCCAGTCCTGCCTGCATGGGACTTCACCAGGTATCCAGTTTTATCATGTGAGCAAAATAAAGCAATATGGTTCGCTAATTTACTCAGATATGAATTATTAGTGTGAAATAAATATTTAATTCATTGCGCAGTCTAAATTACTTGATGAAGCTAGCTGGCGGTGTACGGATCTGATATCGAAGAATATTTCATGTAAGTTGAAAATTATTTTTTTTTTGTAAAAATGTTTAACTTTGGGTCCATTGTGATCCCCAGTGTGAAGATCAGAATATAATGTTGAAATGCTGAAACATACTCCTCAACTTAAAAAACAACAGGCCATCACTGCTAAGGATAGGGGTGCAATGGATCGCACTTCTTGGACTTGTTAGCCCGACGTGTGATAACGTGTGATAATTTTTCAATTTTAATTCCTACTTATATTGGAAAGCTGGAATAAGTTATAGTAACCGAAAATCGGAGTGCTGCTGTGCTGGAAGGGACAAGCCTATGGTGCCTCCTAGCGCCTACGATGATGCATGTTTTTGTGTCATGAATATAAAATATTCTATATACAGTTAGATTATTGTGTTGGACTTTTACATAGTCATATATATACTCCATCATTTTTACTGAAATATATTATGTTAGTGTAAGGGTATGTATAAATATATTTTACATTGCAGCCTAATCGAGGCGTGAAACAAATCTTACTTCTTCATAAGCTGAGGCGTGTGCCAAGGCGTGCGATCGGATGGCCTACTAAGAACTGCTACGAAGGCCATGCATTTCAGTCAGAGGCGCAGGAAAAAACAGAGCAGTGGAAATCGGCACTTTTACCTTTACTTTTGAAACAAACCCAATAATTCAAAATCAGTACACAGTTAAAATCCACCAAATTATATTACTAGAAGATGCATGCCGAACAGCAACGTACAGACGTTTGTTAATAAAAAAATTTCATGCATGCCAATAGAAAATGGCTTACGTCATGCATTTTGCCGTAATATAATTATTACTAAACAATTATTGGACGAGACTAGGCATGAAAATTAATAAACAGTCATTGGGTGACTGAGGTTTTCATATCCGAAAATTATCAAGGCCAAGGTGGTCGAGTGTCATTACAGCTACATCGACGAAATGCAGTCAGCTATACTGTTTAAAATGTAGCGAACTATACTTGTGTTTACTGTAAATAGTTTATTAAACTCTTTGTAGTTACAAAAGAACTAAATTGACGAGTTTATATAAAATTACACTCCAATACCATCTACATCTAAATACTTAAACTAAACTAAAAGTAATATTAATGTTAATAGTAAAACCCATCTTTGATCAAGCAAAAAATATTTAAAGGTAAAAAAATATACCGTTCATTTAGTTTTTAAATCTACGATTTATATATTAATATTATTTGATTTGATTTGCAAATGCCAGTCAATCAACAATTGTCATTACATGGAAAAAAATCCTACTTCGTTACTTGGGGTATACCCCCTTTTAGATACTTCCAATCAGATACGGTAATCCAACTATGAAGCACTTGCAATACTTCTAATTTTCCCCAACTCAGCAATTATAATGTTATGATCAAACAGATAACATCCCTTTGAGAAATCAACAAAGAATATTCGAGTCTCTGCATCACCGCAATCAGTAGCCTCATAGACTGCATGCAACAAATAGAGGAGGCCATCCGTTGTCGAGTGACTTACACAGGCGCAGATCTATTTTGCTGCGGTTTCTTAATTCAAACTGTCAACCGCAGCGCTTGGATTTGCACGAGCTCCAAACAACGTACAAATCGTTTTTCGACCAAACATCGTATTCGAAATTATCAAGGCCAAGAGAAAGGGGGAAACAGGAAATGGTGAACTGGAAGAGATAAAAATAAGACATAAAAGAAAAATGGGGGAAAAAAAACATTTTTGGCGTTTTACTTTGTTGGCAAACATATTATCATATAGCATATCAATTGGCATAATGAATTCTTAAATTAATAATTAATATATCTAATTAAATAAATATTACAATCCCAAGTATGTGATGCTGGGTCTTTATTATAATATTATTAATTAAGATTTTTGAGTTATCAAGTTATCAATAAAGGTAATTGACAAAAATGTTTATTGACAAAAACATTTGTGCTTATATTATTTAAAGAAAATTATAAAATTTACAATTTAATTTGTTTTAATATTTATAGATATTTTTATAACGGAAAAAGACTTAGCAAAAGAAGGTTACCACGATAGATTAATAAACACAATTAATTAGACTGATTCTGAATACCAGTATACCTAAAATTCCCAGCTGTATGTGTTGTGTTTTGAATAAATATATTGGATTACTTTTACCCATATTTTGACAATAAAATAATTAACAGATACTGAAATAATGCCCTTGTTACTGAAAGTGATGAACTGTCCGCCATCTTGGATTATTGAGGATATACACGATATTCGCTGGCCTCAGAGTGACAAAACGTAATAAAGCAACGGTTTTATTAACACTAAACCCTATTCCAAACACCAAATCTAACCCAAACCCTACTCCTCACCCTAACCCAACCTAACCCTACTCCAAGTGATTATCAATGTATGCACGTGAAAGTATGATTACCTTTAAGTGGTGAATATAATTGGGTGTTCATATTGTATTTTATAACTTGTATATATTTGCTTAAAATTTAGAATACTATCTGACTAGTCCCGATATGTTTCATATAAATTGTCTTCATAGGTTCGTCGGACAATACTACGGCCACGCCTTTTATGTCGGCCAAAATAGCCTCATACCCCCCGAAAGTTTATACCCGAGTTTCGGCCCTGCCCGTTTCCCCTTTATTCCAAAATTCCCATTCCACCCATGCCATTCCCCACTCTATATGATTTTGTGATTCTCCCACTCCGCTGTTGGGGTTTCCCATTGCCAGTTTCCCTATTTTAAAAATACGTTAAACCGACTCATGGTATGAAGGGATGAACGACAGTTGCCGAAGTTATACAACTGTAGACAAATTATTTTTATATCTACCTATAGTATATTACTTTAGTGGACATCGGCACGTCCTTGTTGAACGTAACAAAATAGATAGCCGCTGACCAGCTGATACAAAAAGCTTTCGACAAACAACAATGATCTACGTTATTTATGTTATTCTAGTCAATTTTCTCGATTTTGATTAATTAAAAACCGTGCCGATTCGGGTTCTGGTGTATGAAATTCATTTGATGCCACAATTCCAAAATCTGAATTAAAGTGAAATTTTAAATGCACAAATTGACGCGTGCCTACTCGATTGCATACTCCAGCATACGAGTCTTACACGGCGGATCGCGGTGTGGTTATTTTTGTTTTCTATAGTTATATTTATATTTATATTAGTATTTTGTGAAGGGCCCACTGTAATTGGTGTTATGCTGTTGTGGTGTCCCAGCTTCTTTACGACAATTATTGTATGTTTGGAAGTGAAGCACAATAAATAAATCGGCACGAAACGATCTTGCGTGTATTCCATATGCTGAGGTTTAAATACAAAACCAGGGGTGCAGGGGTTTAAATTCAAAATCTATATAAACAATGTGAAAATTTTTATTTTCTAAGCTCTAATTTTGCAATGCCAACGAGTGCTTAAACAGAAGAAAAAGATGAAATAAAAATTATTCACAGTAATTACATGCACGTATGAATTAAAATTAATGTCAGAAAATCACAAAGGAACGTAGGCTATATGGCTGGGCTCGCGCTTGAATACATTTCAATACAATGTTTCTTGTCATTGATTGCTCGTAAAGTTGAATGATATGAAGAGGAAATTACACTTGTTCTCGAAGTATCAATGCAAAATCATACTCGTGTTTGACAAAATATTTATAATACCGGATTATAAATATTTCGCCAAACACGTGTGCGATTTTTCATTAATACTTCTCGAACCGTCTAATTTCCTATACTAATAATAGCTTTAAACCAAAAAAATTAAGATATAGGCTTTTAATCAAATAGCTCATTTCTACTTTCAGCTATCGATTGTATTTGACAAAAATGCACAAGCAGTATATATAAGAATGGAGAAAATAACTGAAAAGCAACAAATACAGGAGTACCTTAACTCCGGACACTCTTATATAAAGAGACGTGAGTTTCAACTAGCAATTGCAAACTTTCAAATAGCTTTGGAATTCGCTGAGGAAATGAAAGAGACAAAAGAAATAACCGAGGCAAATCTTCAGTTAGGAAATGCTTTTAAATATAAATATCAGATTGAAGTGGCAATTAAACACTACGAGAAAGCCTTGGAAGTTGCAGAGGAACGAAATGATCAAGGTCAGATTACAAAAGCACACCTTGGGTTAGGGGATGCTTATAGATTGAACCATCTGACTCAAACGGCAATTCAACACTATGAGAACGCCTTGGAAATTACAAGAAAACAAAGATATAAACAAAAGAAAACAAACGCATATCTTGGGTTAGGAGAGGCTCATATATTGAACAATCAGATCCAAAAGGCAATCGAATACTTTAACAAAGCCTTGGAAATTGCAAATGAACAAGCTGGATATAAAATAAAGGAAACTAAAGCATACCTTGGGTTAGGACATGCTTATAGATTGAACAATCAGATTCAAACGGCAATTCAGCGCTATGAGAAAGCCTTGGCAATTGCTGAAGAAAGAGGATATAAACTACAGGTGACTAAAGCATACCTTGGGTTAGGAGATGCTTACGGATTGAACAATCAGATTCAAAAGGTAATTCCACTCTATGAGAAAGCCTTGGAAATTGCAAAAGAACGAGGATATGAACAAGAGGAAACAAACGCATGCATTGGGTTAGGCGATGCTTATAGAACGAACAATGACAGTCAAACGGCAATTCAGCACTATACAAAAGCTTTGAAAGTTGCAATAGAACGAGGATATAAACGAGAGGAAACCAAAGCATACATTGGGTTAGGAGATGCTTATATATTAAACAATCAGATCCCAACGGCAATTCAGCACTATGACAAAGCCTTGAAAATTGCAAAAGAACCGCGAGGATATAAACTAGAGGAAACGAAAGCATACCTTGGTTTAGGACATGCTTACAGATTGAACAATCAGATTCAAAATACAATTGAGCACTATGAGAAAGCCATGAAAATTGCAAAAAAACGAGAACATAAACTAGAGGAAACAAATGCATGCCTTGGATTAGGAGATGCTTACAAATTGAACAATCAGATTCAAAAGACAATTCAGCACTATGAGAAAGCCTTGGAAATTGCAAAAGAACGAAGATATAAACGACAGGAAACCAAAGCATACCTTCGGTTAGGAGATGCTCACATATTAAACAATCAGATTCCAACGACAATTCGGCGCTATGAGAAAGCCTTGGAAATTGCAAAAGAACGAAGATATAAACAAGAGGAATCATGCGCGTACCTTGGGTTAGGAAATGCTTATAGATTGAACGATCAGATTCAAAAGGCAATGGAATTCTATGACAAAGCCTTGAAAATTGCAAAAGCCCAAGGATATAAACTAGACGAAACACGCGCGTACCTTGGATTTGGAGGTGCTTATAGATTGAACAATCAGAATCAAAAGGCAATGGAATACTATAAAAAAGCCTTGGAAATTGCAAAAGAACGAGGATATAAACAAGAGGAAACATGCGCGTACCTTGAGTTTGGGGATGCTTATAGATTGAACAATCAGATTCAAACGGCAATTAAATACTTTGAGAATTATGCCTTGAAAATTGCAAGAAAACGAAGATATAAACGAGAGGAAGCCAAAGCATACCTTGGGTTAGGAGATGCTTATAGATTAAACAATCAGATTCAAACGGCAATTCAACACTATGAGAAAGCCTTGAAAATTGCAGAAAAACGAGGATATAAACAAGAGGAAACAAACGCATATCTTGGGTTAGGAGATGCTCATAAATTGAACAAACAATTGATTCCAACGGCAATTCAGCACTATAAGAAAGCCTTGGAAATTGCAAAAAGACGAGGATATAGACAAGAGGAAACAAACGCATACCTTGGGTTAGGAGATAGTTATAGATTAAAAAAACATATTCAAACGGCAATTGAGCACTATGAGAAAGCCTTGAAAATTGTGAAAAAACGAGAATATAAACGAAAGGAAACGAACGCAAACCTTGGGTTAGGAGATGCTTACAGATTGAAAAATGATTTTCAAGTGGCAATTCAGCACTATAACACAGCCTTAGAAATTGCAAGAGAACACGGATATAAACAAGAGGAAACCGAAGCACACATTCGGTTAGGTCACGCTTATAGACAGAACAATGGGATTCAAACGGCTATTCGGCACTATGGGGAAGCCTTCGAAACTGCAAAAGAACAAGGACATAAACGTCTGGAAAATGTGGCAAAAAATGCAATTGAAAATTTGTCAAAAATTATAGGTAAGCTTAGGTAAAGAATCTCTGATATTGAGTATCAGGTTGATGTAAGATTTATAGTAGATATATTTGAAAAATAGAAGGTGACTTCAATCTGCATGGCTGGCATGCTTGACATTGCAATTCTCAAATTCTCTCCAAATTAATAAAAATGTGGATAGAGCTACCCATGAACATCTTGGAGCAAATCTGTTTAATTAATGTTTAATGTTAACACAAAGGTAACGTTTAACATTTGTAAAGAGCCTCTGTTATTATTATTTATTTTCCAAAACGGCCACACCTCAGTATAGTGAGGATTTTCGATTTTTGGGTTTTAAATAAACTCAAGCAGTCAATGCGAGACTAGTCGAGAGAAACTAACTGCGGTTATTAAGACAATCTGATAACTCCAACGAGCATTAAGATATTATTTATTCTATATTTTGTCTTTTTTCAAAACGTAGATTGACAACTAGATTGCTGGGAAAAAAACAATAAAAAACCCCGAAACACCGAACAGAACACGGCCAGGGCCGTCCTCAGGGAATTCTTCAGGGGGGGTGTAAGGTCATTTCAACCAACCAGTACCTGAAAAAAATTTTTGGAACAAATTATTTTTGGTGATTCCCCCCCCCCGAAAAAAATTCGGTCAGTGTACCATTTTCAACATGAGCTCCACCTTTGAATTTACTATATGAGTAAATTCTTAAACACGTCCGAATTTATCATTATGATAATATGCGATTCGCGGCACATTTTCAATTTATCAATATAGTTAATCATAACACCACAAGCACTACACATTTCTTGTTATAAATGTAATGGCACTAAAAAGGAGGCCGGACGCGCAGGGGTGGGGAGTTTTTCAAGTTTTTCAAAAATTTGAAAAGCAAGAAAAGTTTAAAAAATTAGATTTTTAAAAAGTTAAAAAATTAAAAAAAATTAGGGGTTAGTGGTTAGGGTTAGGTGCCGCGAATTTATTATTACGATAAATTCAAAATTTGCCGCGAATTTATCATAATGATAAATTCGGACGTGTTTAAGAATTTACTCATATAGTAAATTCAAATGTGGAGCTCATGCTGACCATTTTAGGGGTACAAAAATTTTTCCGGACATATCAAAATTTTTCGGAACAACAAACAAATTTTCCAGACATCACAAATTTTATCCATTTATCAAAAAAATATTTCTAAAATTCCGAAAATTTCTAGAATATTCGAAATGTTTGTAAATATACATCATTTTTCCAAATTCATAGTTATTTTTGTAAATTAACTTTCTCTTGTCCTACCGATTGAATAGCAGTCCTGCAGTCCCCCCCCACACCCACACCCCCGTATTTCCGGCCTGAGAACACCCAAGAGTATCACAAAATGCCATATAAAATATCGAACTAATAAACCTTTGGAAAACGCTTAAAAACTAGTTAAATATTAATTATAAAAATATATTTTACGTATATTGAAAAGTTATATTTTATAAATTTAATAAAAGTGCGTAGAAAGAGAATGTAGACAAACTATATCTTTTTCAAACATTCTATAGAAGGCCGAAATGAAAAGGCCAAAAGTTCAAAAAAAGCTCAAAAGTTTGCAAAGAATACCAATACAGGTACTTGTTATATATTGCTATATTTTGTGAAAACACAACTTTATGTACAACAGTCCGAATCGTCAACAGTGTAAGTTAGACGATATTCAGTTGCTGCATACTCCGTCAGTCCGGTTAACAAGCTGTCTCCAACCGTTTAAATTTTAGTTTAAGGTATTTGTCTTGTTTTATCTCTTGTATAGAGAGCCTGGGATCGTGGAAATGGGAAAAGAGATCGATAGTTCATCGAGAGAAGTTCATTAAGCTGCTGCAATATGGGAAAGACTATCCGGACGAGATCAAGGACGTTAACGGAGTGCGCGTTTGTTGCTCAGAGGAGTTTCTCATCGGGAAGGGAAGTGATGGCACTCGAGTCTATGTAGGATTAGGCAAAGATGGATACGAAAAAGCCGTAAAACGTTTGCCAAGAGATGCTTGCGCTGACGAAGCTAAACAAGAAAAGAAAGTTTTGAACGAACTTAATGCAACTACGTCAAACTATGTTGTAAATTATTGGTTTTTAGACGAACAATGCGATAAGGATTACTTCTTCCTAATCTTGGATTTATGCGAGGAAACGTTAGCAAATTTTGTTGCTGGTAACAGTTTGGACAATCTAGAAACAATTGCGCCAGATATAATTCGGCAAGTTTTGAAAGGATTGGCTGATCTCCATCGCTATCCAATGCCCGTTTTACATCGTGATTTGAAACCATCCAATATCTTGCGAGATGTCGACGGCAATTGGTTGCTGGCCGACTTTGGTATCAGTCGTATCTTAACGGCAGATGTCACTACCCATCCAAGTGAACAGAGGGGAACAGATGATTGGAGAGCCGTTGAATCTTCATATCATTCAAATTGCATGACCGGCAATAGCGAAGTTCGTTATAAGAAAGAATCTGATATTCAGGTAGGGTTTCGTTTGTGTTAACCACGAATTAAAGTAAATAAGTATAGATTTTACATTGCTTTCAAAAGAAGATGGCATAACTCATGGCAAAAGAAGATGGTGCATGCACAACAAAGACTTGAGGGATAAGACGCTGCTTGATCTTCCGAAGGTGAACAGTGCAATAGGTCAATCTACTTTCAAGTATGCTGGTGCTAAAGACTGGAACTCTCTACCATTAAACATTAGAGAATTGATATCACTCTCAAAATTTAAACGTACTGCTTACGCGCATCTTTTAGAACTTGACAACAATTCCCATATTTGTAGTATTTAGGATGCATGTTTATATTGTATACATGCAATCGTTGATAATTGTAATCACTGTTCTCCCGTTAACACCAGCAGCATTGCTGATGGGATTTTTAACAGTTTAAATAAAGTATTTATTATTATTATTTAGCTCCAACGAGTACTACGGGGCACAGTCATAGAAAATTAATAAATATAGACTGCGTAGTTGATCACGAACTATGCTTCCATTTTTAGCAATGAGTGTACTTATAAATCCGCCATATTGAATTCGACCAGGAGTGTGTAAGTTCAGCACAATCCTGTCCACTAACATCGCAATCAAATAAACAAATTTTTTAGTAAAGCCGATGTTTAACCAAAATTATTTTATTCTTTCTAAAGCTGAAATAAACTATACATTTTTCTCAACGAAATATTTTTAAACCAGGTTTTATAATTTAAAACATAATTTTCACAGCCTTTGAAAATTTGACATCAGTAATATGTTTTAAAACTCGGTCATTAAAGGTGTCCAATAAACTTTTTGGCATCATACATTTTGCATTGGTCTATGCTATGTCACAATTTTCATGAAAACATGAAAATTATTTTTTTCGTACCTGAAAGACTAATTAGTACAGTTTGCTTTTGTCATATTTAGGTAGCCGGAATGGTGGTATTCTACATTGTGACAAAAGGTCAACATCCCTTTGGAGAAGAACGATTCCGACTTGACAACTTACTTAAAGGTAAACCAATTGGCTTGGATACTCTGAAAAATCCTGTCTTGAAAGATTTGTTATCCTGGATGCTGAGCCACGACCCTAAAGATAGACCTTCTGCTGAAGACGCGCTAAAACACCCTTACCTTGAGTCCGCCAAACAGCAATTTGAAATGTTGTGCAAAATGGGAAATCAGCCTGAGATCAAGACACGGGATGTCAGATCAGATGTCGTGCGAATGTTGAATAGCGATCCCAAAGATTGGAGATCTCTGATGAATGCCGATGTTCTGCAGTATTTAAGCACTGATCCTTTGAAGGGGAAAACATTTCATTATAAGCCGTCGTGGACGGACTGCTTGCGACTTATCCGAAATGTCAACGAACACTGGCATGACCGTCCAAGGCCGCGACCAGAACTATTCTATTTAGTGGATGATCCACAAGAGTGCTTCCTTAACCTTTTCCCCAATCTTTCTGTCGAGGTGCACAGAATTGTGAGGTCATGTGATTGGAAAGAACGACCTGACCTTAAGGAGTACTTCATGTAAGATACGCGAAGTTGTTCCATACGGGATAGGCATGCACTGGTCTGAAAACTAGCCTGGATAGTGCAACTGTTGTGTATAAATGAAACCAGTGGTAACTAACTGAATAGTGTTTAAAACTTTCTAAAACTCTTTAGGAAAAGTACGGAAAACGTAACGAATAGATTATTACGAATTATAGCAACTTTGGTGGGCGTTGTAGCGTGTTTTGGGGATTTTGTTGGGGGCATTGTGGCTAAAATGAATTTTAAATTGTTTGGCCTGTCGGAAATGTTTTGATCGAGCAGGCCTGGGCAAGTTTTTTTTGTAATTTGTAACGGCAAAATGACTGTAAAAATTAAAAAAGAGAAGATATATCTATTTTCAAAAGTTAAATTAGCTAGAATTCATTCCCAAAAATATAGCAAAACAATTCATGTTGTGGCAGAAACTATAATTATTATGTAATAACTATAGTGAAACACGCAATTTGATTGATCAATAGCCGTGCAGGATCAGGCTATCCTGCACGAGGAATTAAAATGATATGCCTTCGCGGGATTCTCAAAATGTTATTGTTTCACCATAGTTATTCTATAAAACAATTACCAAATGGTTTTCCAAGCAGGTCAGCAGGATAGCGTGATCCATGCACTTGGGATGTTGCTCGACTTTCGGAAATCGTAAAAATACACTCGCTTGCGGCTCGAGTATTTTTACGCTTTCCGAAAGTCTCCCGACATCCCTGTGCATGGATCACGCAATCCTGCACGGAAAACCATTCGGTATTCCTTTAGTATTACACAGTGACGAAGTGAATGTAAGTTTATGTCAGTTTGACAATTTTTGCCTTTTGAGATTTACCGTCTTCATGTATGTGATAGAACTAGGACAGATGAACAATATTTAAACGCATTTTTATCAAGCGGAAGACATTTTCTCATCAGCGGGATATCGATTCCTAGTAGTGGCTTTAGTGTTACCATAGTGTCAATCATT
>CACRXK020015384.1:0-12251 GCA_902702795.2 Paramuricea clavata
TGCTGATGGATTAACAAGAGACATTGGCAGATAGGTTTGTTAACCCGTTTACTGGCAGTACCCTATACCACTGACGAGTAAAATCTTCTGGCGCTGGACAAGGGAAGGGCGCATTGCCAGCTAATGGGTTAAACCACCGTGGTTAAACATAAGATTTGATGCTCCAGGAAATGTAAACAAGCTATCAGTGTAACATCCCAGTTTATATATTTATATACTCGGAATATTGATTTCTCGGTATATACAAAATTATTTTAAAGTATAACAACCAGCGAAGAAGTAAGCCACTAACTACCCTGCACGGCTGCGCGCAGACTATATAATGACATATATATGTCATCCGTCCGATCCGTCCGTCATTCATCCGTCCATCCGTATCCGCGTTTTATCCTACCCGTTTTTAAAACACAAAGTTTGCAGCGGTTTGTCCAATCTCGTACCCAGAGTATGCCCGTTCGCAGGTTAGGTGCTGGGCATGACTCTGGAGAAACGGAATGAAATTATCAATTTCATTGGCTGGCGTGAGATCAATAACACCGATACCGGAAATTGGTGTTCAAGTGCGGGAATTACACGTGGAAATTCACGAATACGACGTAAACAAAGTCGAAATTGCATTTATTTGCAAGATTTCAAATACAAGTTAATTGTTACATTTAATCTGATTGAGGATTTATACGTACGATCTGTACACTTTTGTATCTTGTATTATGGCAAATACTTTTTGTTTGTTTATATATAAATTACCGATATGATGTAACAAAATATTTACTTCAATTCAATTGCGCCAGTGATCGCCAGTGTTGGGATTTTGGCTTGTTCTGGACCTGTGTTTGCCGTTTGGAAATAGCCATCATTGAATTTTTGTGTGGATATAAGACTCTATTTTTGAGTATACCATAATATTCTTTATATAACTTTATAAATATATTAAAGTATTAAATTATGTGAGCTATGGATCTGTTACAAATACATCAATTAAGGCCATATTATAGTAGTGGAATATTCGATTAAAATAGTAGTGGAATATTCGATGAAACTCATGAAAGTGATAATTTTATAACAAACCTACTGTTAATTTAAACCCTCCACATCCTCTCTCAAATTGAGATACAAGCTATAGTTTCTAGACTCCATGCCTGAAATAAATAAGCTGCTTGGCCAGCTTGGGGCTTAACAGAAAATAAACAGGACAGCAGTGTAGGGTGCAAACCACTCTCCCATTTCTGAAAGCCTTTGGATGATATAGCATCCATGAAAGCATAGGTTGGGAATAAAATAAGCTATAAATTGCCAGAATTTTGAGGTAAAATTTAAAGGACTGAGATTTAGAGCACCATAAGGTGTTCATGTTGTGGCAACCGAATGCCTTCCCACCAAAAGTATCTGCTACTGCAGTAAGAGCATACAATTTGATGTGCTGAAATTATATATGCTAACAATATCAGTATGGCTACGACTAGTGGTGTAGTCCTGGAATGTTAACAAGGGGGGCTCTCCAACAGGGGCAAAGCTTCTGTATTACGGCTGGAGGGGGGAGGTTAACTTGTTTTGCCTGACCAAAAGGGTTGTTTCCAAAGTCATTCCTGAGGGACGAACATTTGATCATTCGCTAATTAATATTTCTTTTCCCAAAATTGTTGGTGAGCGGGGAGCATTTTTCACTACCACTTTTTCCTACCACTATTACTTTTCAATCTGAAACACTCAAATATTTTCAAGATTTGCCCGACTAAATTGTATGGGTATACCTGATGAGATCGAGACAGGGCGTGTCACCCCTACACACACACCCAGGTAGTTTTGTCCCTTTTCTCCAAAAGTGTCCTAAACTGGTGGAGGGGGGTGGGCTAAGTCCCCCTGAGCCCCTCCCCTACTAGACCACTGGCTATGACAATGCCATAGTGGCAGCAGGTCATCCCACATGCATCTTACATTCCACCTGCAACATTATATAGTTAACGTACAGTACATATTTAATGGGAATAGTAGCTAGTTACCTTGACTTGGCCATATACCTGTTGCAGGCATACATCAGCACATGTAAGTTATGATTTGTCTTCCAGGGATATGAAGCAATGTCAGGAGGTCAGGGTAATGTAGCTTACCCCATAACCCCAATAATGGCAGATTTCCCAATCAGTGCCCCCAGTATTTGGATAGGCAATTTAGCAACACCCTGCCTTGCCTGCCACCTTTCAGACAGGCACCCAACCTGATGACATCAGTCTGTGTTAATTGTTAAACCCATAGATAGGTCTCCTATATCTATGGTTAAACCCAATAGTTATGATAAATGATAATATTATATCAGCAAAAACATTTCAAAGTTCAAACACTATGTCATAATTCCATTTAATTAAGTTATTTTCAAGCATCAATAATTAATTGTCAACATAATTTTTTATGACTCAATTAATAAATAAATTAAATAGATATAACCATGGAACTGTTTGTATGAATGTAATGCAATGTACAATGCAGTGCCGTAGCCAGAACGATAATTGGGGGGGGGGGCACATATTCATATATTCGTGTTCACATACCATAAAAACAATTGATTTCAAAAGAAATTAATAAAGCAGAACACGAATATATGAATATGTGCCCCCCCCCCCAATTATCGTTCTGGCTACGGCACTGGCACAATGTTAAATCAAAGGACAAAGGAATGATATAGCTAGAGACCTAGAGTATTAACAGAGGGAAGTATTTTCATGCTTATTTTAAATATCAATACAATGCACCAATTAAAGTATCACTATGTGATTGTAATAAACAAAATAGGCTAACAGGTTCACAATTGCCCATAAAGCATTCTACATATTTTAATATTATAAAAACATCTAATAGTTTGTAATAATCTAGATCCTGTATAAAACCTCTGTCAGTGGCCTTCTTGCGAAGTCTCTCGATACCATTTCTTGACCGTATAAAATCCATAAAAATGATTGGTTTATATACACCGCATATATATTTACTCTGTAACTTTTAGCACAAGAAAATAAATCTTTTTCAATTGATTTCAATGTAAAAAGTATCAAATTTTCGACTGAATTCTACGATTTTATTTATAATTGCAATTAATGACGCCCGCGCGAATTCAGTGTTGCGGTTTGAGCGTGAGCATGCGCACAACTAACCGGATATCCAAAATTGGATATCCGGTATTCCGTTTCTCCAGAGTCATGCCCAGCACCTAACCTGCGAACGGGCATACTCTGGGTACGAGATTGTAAATAGCTTTGATGCTTCAGGGGCGGTAGTTCATTTACACCCAGTTTTGCGGCAGGCGGTATTTCCTACGTACCGCCTGCCATGCAGGCTACCAGGGACGAGGCTGGCCTCACCTAACGTCTGCTCACATTCGCTATACATTTGACTTCCCGGCAATCAACCAATCACAGTCATCTGCACGATAATTAGAAGATCGACCTTCAATGACCTTCACACGCAAGGGCCATTTTATATCAACAAGTCAGTAATATTTTTAAATTTGAAAGTTTTAATACTGCGCGTGTCAGAAGCTTAAAAAGCTGGTAAACGAAAAGAAGGATGCTTTCGTCAATCTCGCAACTGGCGCAGGAATTACATATTTATCAGGCAGTTACCTAAGCTATTCGATGTAATATTTGGATTTAAATATTTAAACAAATTGTAAACATTTAGTTTTAAATCGTGGTTTCCCAATTGATAAATTCAACGCGAAATCAAGGGAAAAAAACTACACAATCTAGGAGTGAGTGCTCACTGTGTCATTATTAAGTGGAATATATCGAAAGCGATGAAGAACGCGAAGGCATTGGAATGGAAGAAGGGAAATATTCTGTATCATATTTGGCACAGGTAGAGTCACTGTTGAACGCTGGAGATTGGTGGCTATATTGATGTATTATAATAAATTCTAAAAATGTGTTCGCTTTTGTAATTCTCAAAGCCACAGGAATCGATCGGGCATTTTAGTAGTCGTTAATATTTTATAGTGTTTATTTAATAAATTGAAGTTGTCTTTTTATACATTGCCTCTTATTACTATTGCATGTAGTATTATAGCATGCAAGTTCATATGACATATGAGACTTTCAATTATGAAGGATTTGCATCAGAGGGTTGGGGTATGCATACTAACTAGAATGGCTCATATAAACTTGCTAGTATACCACATCCAATAGATGTTAGTAGGCATATAAATACGAGCGCAACGTATACAAAGAAAAATTCAAGACAATATAAAATAACGACTATTAAAATGATCAAAGCCGATCGATTCCTGTGCTTTGAAAATTTAATACAAATGCGAACACATGTATGTTTAGGATTTATTATAATACATACTGACATGAGCTTCATGCATCAATAGCCAAAACACAAACGATTCTGCTATACATGCACTTTGTCTTCAACAATGACTCTGACTCTGCCTGGTGTGCCATATACAGAATATTTCCCTTTTTCCAATTATACCTTCGCTTATTCATCGCTCTCAGTTCAACTTATAATAATGACACAGCACTGACTCCAGTTGTGAAATTGATGAAAACATCTTTCTTTTCGTTTACAATGGAATGAAAAGCTTCTTCTGATACGCGCAGTATTAAAACTTTCAAATTTAAAAATACTGCAGACTTGTTGATATAAAATGGCCCATGCGTGTGAAGGTCATTGAAGGTCGATCTTCTAATTATCGTGCAGATGACTGTGATTGGTTAATTGCCGGGAAGTCAAATGTATAGCGAATGTGAGCAGACGTTAGGTGAGGCCAACCTCGTACCCAGGGCCTTTGCGCGGTTCAGAGGCTCTGGTACGGGAAGCAAAGGCCCTGGTAAACACTGGTCATGTGACTCCAAAAATATTGGACATTTGTAACCTGGCCTTTGTTTAGGTCATGTTATCCCGGGGGGGATGAACAACTGAACATTGCAATGCACGAACTATAAAAGTTTCAAATACAAATGATTTTGCCTTTGATTTTTAAAATATGAATGTATAACAATTGTTTGAAAATTCATATTTTAAAACAACAGGCAGCAGATTTTAGGCTTGTTTTTATTTGATGGAAATTATAAACTTTGAAGTCACATGGATTTTGAATTATGCTTTAAAGAATGCAGTATATTCGAGTTAAACGATTTTATGATGCATAATTATTCTATAAAATTATATTCTCATATCTTTTAATATTTATCAGTTTATATATCCTAAATTCCAGCAGATTCGTGGCTGTCTGTTTATATAATTAGTTTTCTTCGTTTAATTACTCCTCCATCGCTTTTGGATAAACCCTCCTTCATGCCTGATATATTTTTTGGTTATCTCCATCCTTCACTTAATAATTCACTAAAATCAAAATTTTCTGTTCCAGCTTGCTCAGTTATCTTTGGCATGTAAAATCATTAGGCAGTACCCTCAGTAAAATACTTATTTAACTGGCTGACCATTACAGTAGTCCATACCTAATTTTAAGAATTTTTTATCACTGCACATTTTATGCCAAAAATTTCCGAATGACTAAGAAAATTTCCGAATTTTCGGAAATTTTTGGCGACCTCCCAACCCTCCCCACCGCCAAAAAAATTTCGGTCAGTGTACCATTTTAAGGGTCAAAAAATTTTTCCGGACATACCAAAAGCCACATATTAACTAAAAATTGCCTGAATCTCATGATTTTCGTACAAAAAACATATACTATTATTTAATTCGATAATTTGGCAGTCATCATTTCAATTTCAATTTAAATCATTCTCTTGTGTTAATTAACAACTTACCAAAGCAAATTTTATCACTGCACATTTTACATTTTATCACTGCACATTTTACTTTTATCACTGCACAAATTGGTTATCACTGCACACTAAAATTAGGTATGCAGTAGTCAACAGTTAATCAATGAATACATGCAAAAATTACAAATTAACTGCCCTCATACCAATCCATTGGTCTCTGACTCATCCAATAAATACTTAACAAAATAGTACGATAATAATAGAAAAGTGTGAAAATGCCAACGTTACCTAACTTTGTGTGACAAGAAAGTTAGATTACATTAATTTTACAGTCAGGTATTCTTTTCTTTATCGCCTCAATACTCTGGTTGATGATTCCAATGGCCCCCATAAAATTCCAATGGCCCCCATAAATTTCCAATGGCCCCCATAAATTTCCAATGGCCCCCATAAATTTTACTGGAGAAAATGTTTCCCCCACTTCTTGCCATTAAATCTCCATAGCCCCCAATTTTACCCATCCAATTAGGGAGAGTCTTGTGTGGTCACACTATAGTAATGGGAATATGGGATAATCAAATATGGCATACTTTGTTATTTTTCTCTGTCCAACACCAGACAATTTTACTTGTCAAGTGTAAGGTTAAGTGAGTAATAAAAAGTGGCTGGATATTCTAACTTTTGCTCCATATAATTGGACTTTGGTTGTGAGCAAAATGTAAAAAGACAATTACCAGTAACACTGGCCTTACTACATCCCTATTATTTACCTTGCAACCTTGAGCAGTTGTGCTGTTACAGCAGAATGTGGTTTCAAATGACAGTTATTTTATGGCAATTATGATATTCCAGTGTGCCAGTAAGACATTTATCATTTGTTTCTCTTTTAGTACTATATCGAAAAGGTGATTGCAGGGTATTCAGATCCTGGAGTGATGTGAAATGGCCATGACCTTGGGCAATTTATAAGTAATATATGAGTGGTGTAAGATAGGAAATTTTTTATTCATTCTGATTGACTAATAAAATTAGAATGGTGAGAATAATGATGATGATGGTAGTGAAATACAAGTTGTGATGATATTGGTGATGAACAAGTTGTAATAATACTGCTGATAATGATAAAAAAATATATTGTATTTGTATAATGAGACATAAATAATAGAGATTGGCAGTAATGAATGTGTATGACTTGATCAATTGTGCTGGTGAGAAGGCAATATATTGCCACCTAGATGAATTAAAGTCCCATGCCATTTTGTGTTCAAAACTAACTGTTCTCATCAGCTCCAAGCATAACTGGGAAAGCTGGTTTCAATCCTGTTAGCTGATCTTGAAACTATTTGCACACATATAAATATTTATTTTTTCCCCTCATGAATTATATTGTTTGCCCAAAATATCGGTTGATTATTTCATCTAGAAACAGTGTGAATGTTGTTTGAATTTGGTATGTTCACTCTGTGACAAGTGAAAGTGATATGTAATTCATGCATATGGTGATTTTTGGTTTGAGGATGTAAAAAATGAAATTTACTTACTGATAAAATTCAGTGTAACCATATTCATTAAGCCTCTGTGTCTCTCTTAGAAGCCCTACCTCCTCAATACAAATAAAACTCTGCATAGTGACTTGTGCCGTGACTAATATTATGTTACAGCTTTGGTTCAAATTTCATAAATCATGAACCGATGCACAGTAACTGCAAATGTAAACAAATAGGTGAATGCACACCCAGTATACAGACTGTTATTTGCCTTTAAGACTCCTAAGTCACATATCACTGATATAAGATTCATAGTAAATTTGTTGTTTCAAGATCACTGTATATTATTTCTCATGATTCAGGATTGGTACCCCCCCACCTTCCAGACAAACAGAAATATAGATGATACATCCCAAAAAATAAATATGAAATTAACTCACACACACAAAGTCAAAGGTTTCAAGATACTGTGTATAATTTCATTCACAACTGTATTTTAAACTACATACATACGGAAACCAACCTGTCACTCGACCAGTTAATTGTTTCAAAATATTCTGCTTTGATATTAACTACATGTTTTAATACACATGAAGAATTTCGTTTCCATAGATGTCCCCTCTGATTTATCCTTCCATAAAAGTACAATAAAATCCCAAGTGATATTCTTTGGTCAATACATAAAAATTACTTATAATCAACAATGTTTATTTAATTCTTTATAAAACGTCGCACACAAGCAGCTGCATTGGATACAAAATAGACAGTTTATTAAAAGACAGATCACTCGACTAGTTTTCTCTCAGTTTGATCTTCGATCTTTGATAAGTATTACGGTTAGCTATTCCACAATTTGTTGAAAGAAAGCTCGTAGAATGCATAGATAATATATACCCACTCTTAAATCTCACTAGGAAAGTTTTATTTATCATAATACAGGGGCGGATCCAGCCAAAAATCTGACCGTAGCATTTTCCAAGACTTCGCATAGCTAGGGGGGTCTGGGGGCATGCCCCCCCCGGAAAATTTTTGAAATTTGAAGCCCGGAAATGCCATTTCCTGCGTTCTGAGCACTGCATGTGACCATTAAATTTGTCCTCATTGTATTCATTTCTCAAGCAAAAATAAGCCGAAATGATCTCAAAATGTAAACTATTGCTCGCGTATATTTTAACATACGATATCGGTATGATACTCGTATCATACGCATATCATTATCAATTGAATACCGAAATGCGCGTATCATCTACGAACGCGTGTATCATACGAATACGCATATCATATGAACGCGCGTATGATATGAATACGCGTATCTTACGAATATATACGCATTACAAACAAATATTAGCGCGCTATAAAACACGATATATATATACGCGCGTATCATAATTCGCGTATTAATTCCAATACATGCAGGTATACTGTACATACGCGCACAAACACTTTAATAAAGCGAAGTTAATAGCGAACACTATACAGTAAAAACTCAAATTAAAATATAATGTGCATCTCTTATCATTCATAAGGCTTACCTGACTGGAAATGATTCGTTTTACTATCTGATTTTATTTCTACCTCGACGCATATAAATCCTTTAGCTTTACGACGGCTTTCATTTCGAAATGCGCACAACCGTACTGTGGGTTCCCAATAGCATGTTGTTGATGAGCCAAACACAAATATCAGATATTCCATCGTTCTGGAGCAGTAGCCAATTTCATGCCACCGTAGCAAACTATAGCATTTGCCCCATTCCGATTGGTTTGCTACGTTTGACCGTAGCAAACCAATCAGGATGCCGTATATGCCAATTTTCGCTACGGTCAGATTCGACCTTAATGAATCTGACCGTAGCGAAAATTGATCATATATCGGCAACACGCTGCGGTGTATTTCTGAAGGATGATATTTTCTAAGCTATAGTCCATTGCGTAATGACCCGCAAACGGGCAATTACAACCGTATTTTCGGGCGGGAATTCTTAAAACAATTAACGTTACGTATTATAAATGTCATCAATTTGTCAAAATAAAATGTTTTAGAACATATAAAACTAAATAAAATAAAACCTTGAAATATAAACAAGGAAAGTACACAAAATATTGCTAAATTATATTTTAGATTGATTTTATGATCCATGTTAGAACTGGCCTATGGAAAATCTGACCGTAGCATATGCTACAGTTGCAACGGTCTAAATCCGCCCCTGTAATATTATGAAAACTCGAAAACGTCGCGCCTTCGCGCTGCCATGTTTGATAAAATCAATCGGCTCCGCTCCCCCCGGATTGAAAACTAAATTATTACGAAATGTCCAATATTTTTGGAGTCACATGACCAGTGTTTACCAGGGCCTTTGCTTCCCGTACCAGAGCCTCTGAACCGCGCAAAGGCCCTGGGTACGAGGTTGAGGTGAGGCCTCGGCCACTAACAACGTCTGCGCAGAAGGCTACGTCACTTAGCGCTCGGTGAAAATGTTAGCCTGCGCGGCAGGCGGTATTTCTACAGGCAGCGAAAATTAGGAAGGCAAAGGAAATACCGTCTGCCGCAAAACTAGGGGTTTTTGAATTACCCGTCCGCTGGTGAACGGGAAAAACGGATTGGTTAGTATTTTTATGTAGTTGTCAATCAACGGCTAAATTCGGTTAAATGTTAATCATTAACAAAATGTTTTGACGTTTTGAAACTCTGCGTTTTGAAATTAGTTCACGTCAAGTCAGACCAGAAATGGAATAACATAATAAAAGAAGCAAATTAAAAGATACAAGCTGAAAAATAACACTCTAAATAGTGTTTTTGATAGAGATTCGAACAAGAATATTTAACAAAGAAGATACGTCCGAAGGGGCCGAAGTTATGATCGGCGAAAGGTATGGGCTAGTCTATATTTTCGTTCAGACAATTACATGCGTATTAATTTGATAATATACTATCTCGCTTGACTTTCAAAGGCCATAAATCGCAATAATGTTGACATTTTACTAAAACTATCGATAGAAATTAGGAGATATTTCTTCACTGAATCGAACAGTGGGATTTTCATATAGGCCTATCATGTTCTGAACCAAAGATACTTGATAGATATTATATACGAACCTCCAAAGTATAAACAAGGGGCCGGTTGATGCAGTAATTATCAAATAACAGTTAAACTCTTATATACCCGTTGAATATGTATAGTTGTAAACAAATAAAAACTATCGTTCTATAAGGTTCAATACTTTCAGTTTGGTTGTTGACTGATGATGAATCTATAGTATAGACTTGCATGCTTTGTATTTTGAGCTTATTAAACTACCGTTAAACGAGCTTGGTTTATATTAACACATAAAATAAATTCCTTAATTCTCATCACTAGACACAGTCTACACTTTGAAATGTCGAAGACAGTGGGAGATTTATTTTTTATATTATATATTTATATAATTTATATATCAATAGTTCGTATCTCCACGAACAATGACAGAATGACTGAGTTTCTTTAAAATACAAAGAAATTTCATTCAAAATTCTGTTTGTTTCAAATTGGAAGTTTAAAATGGCAATAAAAACTCTATATAAAATATAAAAAAATTAACTGTCTTGAATTATTTTGTCGGGCGGTACATTTATATTGTATAACGAAATATAAAACGTTTTCACGAGGATTTTAAAATTCAGTCGGGCGGTGATGAGAATCAAGGAATTTATTTTATGTTGGGCAGTTGGGACTTGGGAGCAGCTTGGGAGCGGCTAATTTTGAATATTTACTTAATTAATGCATCTATAAATAGCGTTGATGCTTCAGGGGCGGTAGTTCATTTACACCCAGTTTTGCGGCAGGCGGTATTTCCTAAGTACCGCCTGCCATGCAGGCTATGAAAATGTCGGCTTGACTCCTCGGTTCTCATGGATCCATCATATCATAATAAGATGAAGTACACGGAAAATGTAACAAAATGGCGGTTTTTACAAGTGAAACAAAACAAAACAAAGCAAAATAAATCGTTTAAAATGGCGGTATCTAATCAAGTATTGCTGGTAGTGTCCATTCTTGAAGGTAGAGTTTATATAATAACTGAAATTAAATTAAATTGAAGTTTTTTTTGTCTATTTCACTATTTGTACTGCATATTTGCCGGGTTTTAGTACAGTGTGTGAGTGTGATTCAGTGATTGTGTTAGGGGCGGACCATTTGACTTTTGAGGGGGGGGTGGAAGATTTCGAAAAAAAATTTCCTGCAACCCAAGGAGAAAGAAAAAAAAAATCATGCAGCACACAATCGAGAAAAAAAAATATCATGCAAAAGAGAGCGCTCAAAAAAAAATTTTCTACATGTAACTCTACTGATGCTCTTCACTTCGGTATTGTGTCCACAGGCTTGCAAGATTTTGCATTTTTGAGCAGGCACATTTGCTTAAAAGAACACGGGGTGAACAGTGGATAACATCACAGGGATTCTACCACCTTTGGAGCCTCTGACATACGATAGCCAGTGGTGTTCCCTGGCAAAATTGTTGCCCCCCCTGAGAAAATCTGGGCTTAAGATAATTATCCATGGCTGAAAACGCAGGAAATAGCATTTCCGAGGTTCAAATTTTAAAATTTTCTCGGGGGAGCATGGTCATTCATATACTGTACCCTCCCCCATTTTGGAGTACTGTACTTTACTCTATCCCTGCATGTTTTAGGTTTTGGTGCAGTTATACATTCTTTGTAAGTAAACTTGCACGCTTTAGTGTGGGGAACATTAAGACATAACCATATAAAATAAAGCACAGTGAAAATTCTTTGGCCCCTCTTGGGATTCAGTTCTCGGCCTCCTCTGACTGAAAACCCCTGCTACGTCTCCGATGATAGCTATATGAAAGCCTAAAGTTACTGTAAGCCGTTATTATGAGAGGCAAAAAAAATATCCTGCGGCCAAATATATTGGGAAAAAAAATATCTTGCGCTGCACTTTTACAGGAAAAAATATCTGTCTCGTTCGCCTGGGCGGAAAAAAAATTCTTACACAGACTGAATCTTCCACCCCACCCCCCCCTCAAAAATCAAATGGTCC
>CACRXK020015385.1:0-12250 GCA_902702795.2 Paramuricea clavata
GTTGATCTGTTCACCAGTACAGTTGTAGTCGAATGATACTTGCTTTGCGTAGCTATCCATTTTATAATGATATCAACCACACCTCTCACTCCCTTACAAGCTTTTCGCGCTCTATTTTTAAGTATGGCGCCAAGCTAATAATATTAAGAGTTCTAACCTTTGTAACGGCTTAACACCTACTTCGCCATGTCTAGTTCTTGCTTATACAAGCACCTTAGATAAGACGATTTTACTCTGATAAATCACATTACATAAATTCCTTATTTTCTTCGCAAATATTTTGTTATTATTTCAGGTAAATATTTGATATTAGTATTTTTGCACAAGTGAACATAACAAATCCTACAAGGTGATTGGTCAAATTTGACGTATTAATCTGTTATATTATAACAAAATCGAAATTTTCAAAATGGCAGCTAGCCGTTTTGTTGAAGTTAGTAATAAAGAAATAAGCGAAATTAAAATGAATTCAGACCAGAAAAATACAAAAAAACTTGTGCAAAAATACTAAAACAATTATTCGCCTCAGGCTCTGTGATTATCAGGGAATATTCACCTCGACTTCATCTCGGCAAATATTCCCCGATAATCACCTCGCCTTCAGCGAATAATTGTTAAATATAATTTTACCATTCCTTTTTCAAATAAATAAATGTTTTCAAACTCAATTTGCTGTGTTTGTTTACTGCAGCTATCAAATCCCTACTTTATCTTATAGTCCACCTTGTGCATGTGTTCTTAACACTGTTTTAACTGTTGTATATTTAGCACAGATGGATAACTGATCTAAAGATGGATCCAGTATGTGGTAGGGAGGGTGCTCTGCCAGCTCTGGTGCCGAGTTGTGTCAGTCATGTGCGCTGCCCACCCATCAACTTACTTGACTACAGCAAAGTTTTGCTTGACTACTCTATTGTAATTGTTGTTAACAAACAGTTTACTTATCATCGTGTTGTTACTCAAATTACTCGTTTTGTCTCTAATATTTTTTGCTTTATCATGAAAATACCCCCCCCCCCTGCATACCCTCTAGCCAGGGCTAGGTGGGGGGGGGGTGCACACACCCCAGTAAATGATGTTAATAATATGCTTTATTCAAAGTTACAATATATAAAGTAAATACTTAAGATTCGTTGCAACATTTTCATGTCACCAATACACCAATATTTACATGTAAATGTCTACTAAAATATGTATCTATTAAAAGGCTGGTATGGGCAAATTTATATAATAGGTTGCTCTTGTTATTCTGGTTCAATAGTTTCATTGCTTGAATCAGTTGAAAGGATCATGAGCACAACTTGGCTGGATTAGATGTTATACCATTTGCCAAAGCAAGATGTAGGAACAGTTTGTTCAATAACAGTTCTAAATCAGCATTAAATTCATAAGTTCAACTTTTCCCATACTTAGGATCAACAATATAAACAACATTGCCATCATTGTCAGATTCCATTTTCACAAAATATATTCGAATTCTATAAAAATAATGGTAAAATACAGTCTATTTAGCTTAAATGCAGCAGTTAAACTTAAGAACGATCGACATATATGCCCATGCTTCGAAATAAAACAAAACTAATAACGACTCGTACAGTAATTTTCCTCGCGCCATATAAATTCCCATGCGGTCGACCATTCCCGCGATGGGCGACATAGTATACCGAAAATGCCCCATTTTCAAACCGCGATTACTCGTCAGTTTGATGGGGACAATTCATTTTTTAAACTTCTCATAGAAAGAACAACTCTTCCTGAATACGATGGCGTGTCTTTTATTTAATTTACTCATTTACAAACCCATTTGTCCCCAGCGGTTTTGAAAGCCACTTTTGACACTTGTGCATTGACCCGGAAAACAAGTCAATACAAATTGCGATTAACATATGAACTAAACGTTATTAAAACACCAAATAAAGCAAAAACTGTTAATTTGACTCATATTTAAAACAATTATAAAAACTTACCTTCAAAAATACGAACTTTTCGTGGCGAAATATCGAAATAAATATCCACAACTTTTCCAACTATAACATTGTGAAAAATCATGATTGTGAATATTAATGAGTTGCAATGCATGCGGGGAAGAGCTTCCACCCTCCTCTGAGTTGAATGTTTAATAAGTTATATATGTTGACTTGCCTTGACGCAGCCAAGGGTTTGGTCAGTCTGGACAAAGAGTAAACGGTGACTTAATACTAGGTTGTTTAATTGAGGGTCGTACGTTTCTACCACAACGTTTTTCTCTTTTAACAGTGACAACACTCAAATCTTGTAATTGGCGATATATATCTTGGCGATATATATTTTGACAGCGTTGTATTCGGCGAAGCATGACTCGAATAAATAGTCGAGGTCAGGCTAAACGATTTCCACCAATTCAGTCTCAAGGATAGCAAAAAGTTTCTCTGATAAGACATCCTCAATTTAGTATATAAGAATTATAGTAAGTTCAACTGAGGCACTAAAAGCGAAGCTTGTGAAATATATATATATATTGAAAGTCACAAAAACCGATTAAATTCAGAGTAAATTCTGAGCAGCCATTATGGCGCTAATTACAATTTCAATTTGTTGAAGTGCATGCAGTTGTGATTGCCTCCATATTATATCATTATAAATCCGAAACTTTAAACACACAGCTAGGACAGTCAGATATGCTAGGTTTCTAGAACAAAGTATTTCTAACTTACTTAACTTGTATTCAATTATACACTAATCAAGTACTTAATTGATTTTTCAAAAACCATTCATGTGAACAAAGAAACCTCTGTACAGCATAAATTGGCCCTTGATTTTATAATTTGGGAACCGGGTTTCGGCGGTTATGTGTGGTTGTTTTAAATATATGTATTCGACTATAGGCGATTTCCGAGAGCCATCTTTCCTCCCTTCATTATTTTAAAGGATTTCCTCCCGTCACTATGTTAATCTAATTCAGGCTGGACGGGCAAAGGCGCGAGGCGGCTACAAACTAAGCCTATAGGCTGCCTGAGTGCAGTCTCATAGATCGCTCTTTGTAAACATACCAGCCAGAATGTCATTAATTAAGAAATTCAGTAACAATCTAATGTTTATAACAATGACGACTTTTGCGTATTGCAATTTAGTGCAATAGATAAAGTACGTGTATTTTTCAAAAAGTTTGGGTGCCCTCTGGCTGTAAATGGACTCTACGGTAAACGTAGCCTATACAGCCAGCCACACAAGCACGTTATCACAGAATAAACAGTTACATAAATTAATTAAACTCTTCAATTTTCTGAAAGCCGCCAAGCCAAACAGTCAAAATAAAATATTAATCGAAAGCTTCGCCAAAAAGGAAGCAGAGAAATAAAATTAACGTGGATGTCCACAAAACAAAACAACTGTATTTTATTTTTACCATGCAAACCTACAAGTTTAACTATCGATCTAATTACTTTTATTTTGGGGGGCATTCAATTTCGTAAACATTCGATCGATTTCGTGAGCATTCGATTTCATGCAAGCCAAGTCAAATTTTAATTTGATTTAACTTTTTTAAATTTTAATTTAAAAATGCTTCTGTCGCAAAAAAATTTTGTACATAATAATGTGGGTGTAAATGACTATAAAAAGAATTCCTTGTTTGATTGTATGCCGGAAATATAATTGTTTTGTCTTTTGGAAACGTCACGTTTATTTTGTATTATTAGCTTTCAATCTGTAAGCCTGCGTGTATCTTCACCAGTGTAATTATAGCATCAATGAATACCTTGCATCAATGAATAGACTTGGATCGAAAGCTGCGCCAAAGACGAGGCAAATAATTAAATGTGTTCACAAAACAAAGCAATTATACTTATTTTGCCATGGAAACCTACAAGGTTAAAGATCTTATTGTGGTTTATTACAATGGAATCAAGGCAATCAAATATCTTTATAAAGCAAAAATACACTTAATAGTAATTAATGAAAAAATGCGTGATATCTCCAAATTACGGCAAATAGAATTATTTCGAAAGATTGGAACTTAAAAAATATTTTAGCTTCTCTGCAATAACCTAAATCACTTGAATTTTTTTTTCAAAATCGTTACTATGGAAATAGTATTGATCTTAGTTAGTTGAAAATAGTATGGAAATCCAATAACTGCAATTTCCATTATGATATAGCTGCATGGCAATAGTTTAGATAGCCTACTATGCATTTAGTGATGCAATTGCAAATTCCATAGTATAAATTGCACTATTTATTCCGGTGAATGTCTGCGAAGCCCTGTCTTCTGTCATATTTGCCTATAGGAATGGCCATGAAAACAGGAACCGCATTTAATTAATTAATGAAAAATGGCAAGCGCATTTAATTAATGAAGTCTAAGCGATATATTTTCGACTCATTTGATAATGAACTAAAGTTGCCGCGGCTGCATGGGCTTCCAACCCGCGACCTTCGAGTCACAAGATCGATGCTCTATACCCAGCCTATAGACCCAGGCCTTCTAGTCTTATTTATATATTTTTAATATTCAGCGCTTTTTCACATGAAAAGAGTGGGACTAGGTGATTTGGGGGCGGGGCGGAAGAAGCAAGCCTAGAAGGCCTAGTGGATTTCCCAACAACAAGGCCACTGAAACTGCCCAGAAACTGCCCTGGTTGCGAAATGCCCAATTATTGCGTTCTCAAACAGAATTATTTGCAACTTAACGGCGAATTTAAACCGATACAGGTAAAATAAACTCATTTAGGGTATAAACTTACTATTTTTATTTGTATACACGTCTAGAAAATCGTTTTTTTTTATCACAAAGTTCGAAGCAACACTATTATTTAATATGTTGACAAGGTGTAGCGAAAGCACAAAATGAGTCAAAATATATACCAAAAGTCGAATCTTTCATGAAATTTTGTCTTATACACAACTACATTAATATATATTTTCTTAATTTTGGCAAGAAGCAGTCTTGTGTTTGTAAAATATACAAACACATATACAATTATAATTTATTAAATAAAACGGATACATACATTATTAGCCCGTACAGTACTGTATATAAAAACGTACATTGTTTACAAATGGTATATCCGTAATATTTGGACAATAATTTCAAAATCCTCATTCCCAATTCGCAAATATAGTTATTCAAAGCAAAACAGTAGATTGTCTTGCGAATAAAAGAATTATTATTTTGTGCTTTCGCTTCACCTTGTCAACATAATAACAGTGTTGCTTCAAACTTTTTGATAAAAACCCCGATTTTCTAGACGTGTATACAAATAAAAATAGTAAGTTTATACTATAAATGAGTTTATTTTACCTGTAAATTCGCTGTTAAGTTGCAAATAATTCTGTTTGAGAACGCAATAATTGGGCATTTCGCAATCAGGGCAGTTTCAGGGCAGTTTTGGCCTTGTTGTTGGGAAATCCACTAGGCCTTCTATTTTTTCGCTTGCGTGAGGCCTGTGTCGTTCCTCCTCCCCGCCCCCAAATCACCTAGTCCCAGTCTTTTCATGTGAAAAAGCGCTGAATATTAAAAAAAATATAAATAAAAATAGAAGGCCTATGCTGGATCACATATAAACGAGTATGTTTATGACATTTATATAGTTCGTAATTTCGAGTCTTCAATTCCTCCTGACCGTGTAGCGGTAGAGAATCGATCTGGTATATCTATATATACGGTATTACCCAGTGAATAGTTTTATATACATTTAAGCCTTCGACCTATCGCGTACATTCGTTGGAAAAATATTTAATATTTTCTACTTCGACTGCTGTTGATCAGAAAACTCGATCTGTTCACATTTATGGCCATTTAATATAGAGCGTATTTATATTATTCGATTATCGCACGCTCCTTGTTTACACTTTACAGTTGACATTCAAAAGTGGGCGTGTCTAGTGTATTTGAATGCTATTGGCTACTGGCATACAATGGGAAGGCGAATTGCTAGCGAAAGTAAGCAGACCGTACGTGGCGGGCCCAAACCCGCTAAAGTAGGTCTGCATAGGAGACTACATGCGAACAGGCACTTAAAATTGACTGGAGATATTTACTATGAAAAGAAGCTGATTTTTATGGCGAATTCAATGGTGTTCTCCGATTTTCCATCTACTCTGTACACAAATTCCTATAGTAGGGTAAAGACTCGAGTTTTAGAGTATTAAGGTGGGGGTCTACCTAAACTTGCGATATTCCGGTTGACTACATTTGCAAGCCTATTCCTCGCCAAGTTTGTTAGATACAAAACTATATATCATTAGATATATCATGTACAAAACTATATATCATTAGAAAGCTTATTTAACATAGATTCTAAAAATACTAAGGTCTTTCTAATACCTGTAATATTTATTCTGCCATCTAGTAATTAAACACATTGTATGTCTCATACAAATCACCATTAGTTGAGAAAAAATACAGCCTTACCATTTTAATCAAATTTTACCACTAAGAGCTATTTGTTGACTACAAAGCAAGTAGATTGTTTTAAGCGATGGAATTTTTTATGCTGCATGTAGTTTTTGCACAGCATTGCTGCAAAATTTTGGTTCGATTTTCTTCCAAAAATCCTGGCATATTTCCTCGATAAAATGGCAGCAATACAACATATGCCAAATTCTATCGCTCAAAACACTTATCATGATGAGCTCTATCAACACTAAAAATTTCAGCCAGTTTGGTCAAATTGGTAAATAATTATCTTTTCTCAAAGACGAAAAATACCACATTTCGGGAAAATGGCTATAAAGTAAAAGTTATCAAATATGAACTACCAACTGTTAAGATATACACTATACGCTTCCCTCATCATACAATTGTCATGTGAAGTCATTTCTTTTTCAAGATTTACTTGTTTATAATAAGAATCCTTTTAAATTTTGATGTTTCTACCATTGCGTCCAAATGTTGTTATGTCTTGCATTACCATTTGGCTTTCCCACAGTTTGATGTTTGGTTTAAAAGATGTTCCTGAGTGTTAACAGGACATCCCAATTCACTTCTCAATTGGTAGAGCTAAATTTTCCATAATTTTCTTTGCTGAACCCACTTGCTGCTAACAAGGATGTTTAAAGATGCACTTGGCAGTGACGGGCACTCATTGTGCTTACCAAAGGGACATGCAGACCAACATTTAAAAGCACAGTTTTTTGTATACAATCAATTTTCGATACCAAATTACATGATTTGGGAAAATAAAATTATCTGTAACTGTATTCTTGTCCTATTGCTCCAAGTGGTTCATTCGGTAAACATATTCGGCCCAAAATAAGCTCTCGAACTTGGTATGCCTTGACATGTGATTACAGTACCTAAAATGCAGCACAAAAACCTCATTAATATTAATACCAAGAAGCATAATTAAAATAATAAAATTACAACAATGAAGCAAGAATTGTATTGATATCTGTATTAAATTGGGTAGAGGAAACTGATCTCTTAATATCATGTTGTAAATTTGCAATAATTACTAATTACATTGTCATGATTTGCCCCCTTTAGTGCATTGGAACGTTCAACAATTCGACTTTTTGTATAGTAGAATCAATCATTCAATGATAGAAAAATACTTACATCCACAGTTCACCATACACAGCTACTAAGTGCATCAGAACAAACGTTTGAATATCTGTTTATAAGATGCGAAGAATCCGAATACGATTCGAAGATGACTGTTGACGTTGGTATTGAATGCATGAATGTGTTCACGTTTTATCGTTGTCTTTATCGCGCATTTCTTTACCCCAGTGAATAACGTTTCGTTTAATGTTTTCTGGGAACCATTGTTAGTTACTTTTAACCAAATGTTAAGAAATATATACACAAAAGTAATCAATATTTACGAAATATTGAAACGCATTTTTCAATTTGTTCTGTTTGAATCAGTAGTTCTCGAAAAAACAGCCGTTCCGCACGTTGTAACCAATAATTTATTGGCGTTGTAATGCCATTGTATGCAATAAAGTATTGGTTACAATGGATTTACAATTAATCCAAACGCTAATCCTAATTCAAACCCTAACCCCACCTCCTAACCTCTAACCCCACCTGCTAACGTTAACCCCGCAACCTAACCGCAAACCCTAACCCCGGCCAGCTACCCCTCCGGGGAAGTATAATCCTGCGACATCCTCCCCAAACGTCAGATGCTTTGCTACGTCCCTGATGGTTGTATTGGCGAAACCGATTTCAGTTCTAAGATATCCTTAATCTGCTCTACTAAATGAATACATGAAATCACTTATAGCTTATTTTAAATTTTTTGGCGCTAGGTTTGTGAAGTAATTTACACGCCAAAAAGTAGCAGTTCCAAAAACAAAAAAGCATACGATTTGTAAGAATGATATGTTCTATGTTTATGGGATATTTAGTACAAATGGGATGAAAATTAAAGAAACTGAAGCATACTGGCACTTTTGCATGCATTTTTACAGGCATGCAAAGACACTTGCAACAGATGCCAGGAGATACGTTGGGTGCAGGGGGCGACATTCTGTAAAATTCCAGCACATTACCCTGATCCAGGAAATCCTGGCCACTACATGAACGTGTTCAAGACTCCGACTACGCTGAATGATGGACAACAACAAATTGCCCCAGGGCAAAAAGGGGCCCGGGCCAAAAAAAAGGGGCCTGGGTCCATTTACATGCTAAATTTTTTGAAATGTGATGCCCGGAAAAAAATTTACAAGCGTAATTTTAGAGAATTGTCTGTCCGGAAAAAATGAAACTCAAGGTATGTCCTGAAAAATGTATGTCCTGAAAAATATTTTTAAACCCTTAATTTTTGAAATAGTATGTTCAGAAAAATTTTTAAATCCTTAAAGGTGATCTACAGTCCGTATGTAAACAAAGCCGTTGTTTACATTTTTGTGTCCAAAATATTCAGCTTTATTCGACAACTATTTATATTTTCAAGCTTCTAGAGTATAATAAATGATCAAGAAACAACAATCAGGATTTTCAAGAACTCAAAACATAGTTAAACTGTTTGTATCATAAAAAGTGGGCTCATTTGTGCACATGCACAGATCGGACTGTAGATCACCTTTAAAGGTGCCCTGCGCATGTGCACAAAGGAGCCCAATTTTTATGATACAAACAGTTTAACTATGTTTTGGGTTCTTGCAAAGCCTGATTGTTGTGTCTTGATCATTTATTATACTCTAGAAGCTTGAAAATATAGATAGTTGTCGAATAAAGCTCAATATTTTGGACACAAAAATGTAAACAAAGGCTTTGTTTACATACGGACTGTAGGGCACTTTTAATTTTTGAAATGATATGTCCGGAAAATTTTTAAACCCTTAATTTTTTAAATGGTTTGTCCGAAATTTTTTTTACAGTCTTTGCGCATAATTAACAAAATTGGTGTGTCCAGAAAAAATTTTGGTGACCTCCCCCCTCCGAAAAGCGAAAATTTTGGAGGAACAAGGGCCCGCTAGTAACTTTTCGCCCCGGGCCTAGCGAATCCTCTCGACGGCACTGGTTTCTTTCATCTCCCTCATGCACACACACCCAAGAACGCCCTAGGGCTCATACTAAGCAGAGTCTGAGAAATAATATCCTGGGGACGAGGTTGGATTGATATTTCAATATTGGAATGGGACTGAACGCGCAGGGATGGGACTTCAATGGGCTGGACGCGCAGGGATGGGACTTCAAAAAAATGTAAGTGCCTTACTAGGGAGGTTAGACCATTGAACGCGCAGCGATGGGACTTCAATGGGCTGGACGCGCAGGGATGGGACTTCAAAAAAAAATGTCGCCAGTTTAAGATTAAATTAATCGGATTAAGGGTTAGAGGTTAGGATTAAGGGTGGATTAGGGTTAGAGTGGGGGTTTGGTCGGGGAGTATTTTCACATTATTTTAACGATTATCGTCATAATAGTTAGCATGCACCGAAGCACGTAAACGAACGAATAGCCTCATTAAGAAACGAAATAATCATTAAAATCACTGTCCCCTATTGGCTGCCACTACTCTATTCGTTGGCAACCGTAGAATATCAAGCTCCTATTGGTTTAACGTTTGGTATAATATATTTGCACGAAAATTGATCTTGTAGTTGTTTTGCATAATTGCTTTCAACGCAATGTGAACGTAAAAGTAAACATCAAAATTTGCATAAATAAAACTCTACACGGTGTATAAAAAAAATGCAACCTCGAAATTTCCTAAGAAATCACTTTGCAATTCTTAAGCATAAAAGATTTTAGGCCCCTGGGAATTGAAATCGAATTGCTAATAGATCATATTACTGTATTATGATCATGAGTATTACATATCAATAATTTACAACATGTACGAGGCAGGTCACTCTTAACTAAGCCGAAGCAAATTGAAAGGTATTAACTCAGATGTTATTTTAAAGATGAGCAGATAGATCGTCATTATACAAAAAAACCTTCACTCTCTTACTGCCGTCTTGATTTTACACCTCTCGGCCTCGGGGGATTTCATGACTTGTTTTATGATAGTTCTTTGCATGAACATTAAAACGAAATAGGAAAAGCTTATAGACTCGCCTAGCTGTAAATCTATAATTATGAAGAGAAATGCACGTTGTCGTTGAGCATTGACGTTGTCATTGCACTGACGTTGAAACAGTCGTTGAGACGGATATTGTCATATTGCGCTGAATTCAGTCAGACCGAATATAGCTATGGAGAACGGCATGATCAGTTCAAACCAAGGTCCTCGTGTTTGTAAATCTTTCAATTGTTATCAATGTCTTATTTTTAATTTATTCGACCATGACTATCAGGTCTGACTACTGTCATAGAATAAAGATCCATATAGAAGGGCCAGTTACGTCGGAAGCTTTGAAGTTTCTGTGCTCGCGCATGTCGCATTACGCATGTTGGCCGCCATTTTCCTAGCCAGTCAATGACATTTTCTCACATAAACACGCTGTACTGGCTGGCTGCTCCGCCTTCTGGCCAGTAAACTGCATATTTTTGCATAAAAAAACGAGCACACGTTGCACCACTGAGTGGCCCTTCTGTTACTGATCTTTATTCTGTGCTACTGTGGCGACAGAACGGGCTTAATTCGGGGGCTAATTTTTAGCGAAGTGTGGGAACCGTACATAGCTCACCTAATTTCAAACACGACACGCGAATCATGATCGAACTGTAACAGCAGTAGCGTAGTAAGATAGTTAAAATTAGGGCAAAGTGCCCCCTGCCCCCCCCCCCTCTCGGCGGCTCTGGTTATATTACTACCTGAAAGTCGACGTTTCGAGCGAAGTTAGCGGGCCGTGGGGATCAGGAAAATTATGTGGGCTTTTATACTGCGAGTATACTGAGCAACAGGTGACAAAAATAAACCAATCAGATGGATTTAATCAAAACAAAGTATAAACAAAATATGTAAAGTGAAGTCACTATGGCTAATGTAAGCTTGTGAATAACTCTCAGCAACTGGTCTCTGTATCTTCCTGTTAGAGGGTCTAAAGCTGGAGCTACTCCCAGTTACGTCTAACATTGTATATAAATTTTCGTTCCAAAATTCATCTGCCACATTCAAATATATAAATTAGTACATAACACATTTAATAAATCAGACATATTAATTGATAACCCATTTTATTTTTGCACGAGTAAAATAAGCTAGGCCAGCCAGGGTGCCAAGAGCAAGAGGTTGTGCAGGGCCTAGGGTAAAACTTTCACAGGGGCCCCTATGATGTCATAATTCTAAAAAGGAGAGTGGTATTTACAATTACATCACATTGCACTTTATTGCACATCATCTGGCATTGATGCAGCTAGGATTTATATTGTTTAAACAATCTTGTATCATAATTGTATTATGCTGGGGGTTGTACACAAGGCCCTCTGCCGCCCCCCCCCCCCATCCTCCATGCACGGAATGTAGCATTTTTGGTTTATATTTCCAGTGGCGTAGCCAGATCGATAATTGGGGTGGGGACATATATTCATATATTCGTGTTCACAGACCTTAAAAACAATCGATTTCAAAAGAAATTAATAATGCAGAACACGAATATATGAATATGTGCTCCCCCCTCCCCCAATTATCGAGCTGGCTACGCCACTGTTTAATATTTCAATGATATGGCTGAGCTCAAGGCGTGCACTTTAGGGAGAGTAGAGAGGGTGCCAACTTTGTAGTTTGTACCTGGTAACGTGGATATAATGTTGTTTGTTTCGTTTAAAACTAATCCCCAAAAACATATGTGAATGAACAATACAATATAAATTTACTTATAATACCGTCCTACGCCCCTGTCCATCATATTTCTCTTGCGCATATACTATAAT
>CACRXK020015386.1:0-12250 GCA_902702795.2 Paramuricea clavata
GTAAATCCCCCCAACTGTGAAACTCAGGTAAAAATCAGGTAAAATTCAAGTTGAAATCAGTTTGAGATTTCAGGTAAAATTTGCGTAATAAAGTCGTTATTTTCGTGAAATTAATGATAACCAATACAGTAAATTTAGATCCAATTCGAATCGGGGAATCCGGGAATCGGGGGAAAACGCCAGAAAAGCAGTCTTGTAGCTTGAAAAATGTAACAATTTTCAGCGGGAGCACCCTCCAGACAGACCCCCTTCTTCGGAAACTTAGTATGACAGTGGAAATAAATGGAAAAAATTATCTATTATAATTAATGCATTTCAGGTAAATTCTTAGCATTGTCATTAAATGGAAAAAATTATCTATTATAATTAATGCATTTCAGGTAAATTCTTAGCATTGTCATTGAATTAATGCATTTCAGGTAAATTTCTTATCATTGTCATTGAAGTTCAAATTTCAGGTAAAATCCTCCGACACCCCTCAACTTCAGATGCTTCGCTACGTGCCTGCACTTGCCCTCGTGCTTCCTCCGACACCCCTCAACTTCAGATGCTTCGCTACGTGCCTGCACTTGCCCTCGTGCTTTTTGCGACCACAGCGCATGAACATGACCTGTTGTTGGTATCGGTATTCGAAGTCGAACTTAAACTCTCTATTTTCCCGTACAACTCGAATGGTCGAAGTCATGAAAAACATAATCAGGCGAGAGCAAAGTACAAACTCCGCAACATTTACAAATAAAGTTTTGTTAAAGTATAGTTTCAGACTTTCAGTTGTGCAAATTTATCTCTGGTCTTCAGTCTTGGTTAGTAAAACTACAGTTGGAGGCAGACCATGATCTATTCGCCTTCGCTTTATTAGCGATGGCATTTTAAAGCTTCCATGCACTCCAGACATCCTGAATGTCAGCAGGAAAAAGCGACTGTCAAACGTGTTACCGCTATTATATTTGACAATCACAATCAAAGCAATGAAATATCATATTACATCATGAATGTCAGCAGGAAAAAGCGACTTGCAAACGTGTTACCGCTATTATATTTGACAATCACAATCAAAGCAATGAAATATCATATTACATCATGAATGTCAGCAGGAAAAAGCGACTTGCAAACGTGTTACCGCTATTATATTTGACAATCGCAATCACAATCAAAGTAATGAAATATTATATTACATGCAAGTGCCAACAAAAAATGGCGACAATGCATACCGAAACTCTTTAATTTAGCGCAATCATGGCTATTACACATTCGCTTTAGTTTATATCCTGCGTGAAGTTTACATTAAATGCCCGTTTAAAAGTATTAAACTGGGTTTTTTTCACGACTTCGTGTCCCGCAATTCTGGTGTGACGTCAAACTTTCGATTAAGCTTCATTTTCTTTTATTGCAAATAAATTGTAAATTGAATAAACTTTTTATTTAAATTTTTATAAAATTTTTATCGTATTCCCCGATTCCCCGATTCCCGGATTCCCCTTTTTATCGTATTCCCCGATTCCCCGATTCCCGGATTCCCCGATTCCCGGATTCCCCGATTCCCGGATTCCCCGATTCCCCGATTCCCCGATTCCCCGTTCCCTGTTTTAAAGATAGCCTGAAAATTGTATTTTTAGAATCTACGGTCCATAGGTTTTAAAGATAGCCTGAAAATTGTATTTTTAGAATCTACGGTCCATAGGGTTCATGTCGATACCTTACTCATGTATCAAAAGACAGTCCATGAAGATACAAAGCAGGTTATTTCAAGTGCATCATAGAAAAAGACGTGAAAGTTAATGTTATGCGGTTTCGAACCTTGCGTTCTATTCAATTTCAAGGCCCTTGTAGCAGAGACTTGAATTTGGGCCAGCCTGTAAATCGTATTCTGGAAATCTACGATCCATTAGCTTTCTGTCGATGCCTCATTCTTTCATCACTAGGCCGGACGTGGAGATAAAAAGCAGTTTTTTCCTGCTGTGTAATCGAAAAAAACGTGAATGTTAGTATTATATAAGTGAGGGTTAGGGTTTGGGCTGTTTCGAATCTGTTGTTCTATTGAATTTCAAGGTCGCTGTAGCGGAAACGTGAATGTACGCCAGTCTGAAAATTGTATTTTTAGAATCTACGGTCCATAGGGTTTCTGTCGATGCCTTACTCGTGTATCTAAAGACTGTTCATGACGATACAAAGCAGGTTATTTCAAGTGCATCATAGAAAAAGACGTGAAAGTTAATGTTATGCGGTTTCGAACCTTGCGTTCTATTCAATTTCAAGGCCTCTGCAGCAGAAACTAGAATTTATCACGGTCTGAAAATTGTATTTTTGGAATCTACGGTCCATAGGCTTTCTGTCGATGCCTTACTCGTGTATGAAAGGACAGTTCATGAAGATACAAAGCAGGTTATTTCAAGTGCATAATCGAAAAAGACGTGAAAGTTAATATTATGTGGTTTCGAACCTGATGTTCTATCGAGTTTCAAGGCCCTTGTAGCAGATACTTGAATTTGGGCCAGCTGTAAATTGTATTCCCGAAATCTACGGTCCTTTAGCTTTCTGTCAATGCCTCATTCTTTTATCACTAGGCCGGACGTGGAGATAAAAAGCCGTTTTATCCAGCTGGGTAATCGAAAAAAACATGAAAGTTAGTATTATATAAGTGAGGGTTAGGGTTTGGGCTGTTTCGAATCTGTTGATCTATTGAATTTCAAGGTCGGTGTAGCGGAAACGTGAATGTACGCCAGTCTGAAAATTGTATTTTTAGAATCTACGGTCCGTAGGGTTTCTGTCGATGCCTTACTCGTGTATCAAAAGACAGTCCATGAAGATAAAAAGCTGCATGGTTATTCCAGGTGTATAATCGAAAAAGACGTAAAAGTTAATATTATGCGGTTTCGAACCTTGCGTTCTATTGAATTTCAAGGCCTCTGCAGCAGAAACTGGAATTTGTCACAGTCTCAAAATTGTATTTCTGGAATCTACGGTCCATAGAGTTTGTGTCGATGCCTTACTCGTGTATCTAAAGACCGTTCATGAAGATACAAAGCAGGTTATTTCAAGTGCATAATCGCAAAAGACGTGAAAGTTAATATTATGTGGTTTCGAGCCGGATGTTCTAACGAATTTCAAGGCCCTTGTAGCAGAGACTTGAATTTGGGCCAGCCTGTAAATTGTATTCTCGAAATCTACGATCCATTAGCTTTCTGCCGATGCCTTATTCTTTCATCACTAGGCCGGACGTGGAGATAAAAAGTAGTTTTATCCAGCTGTGTAATCGAAAAAAACGTGAATGTTAGTATTATATAAGTGAGGGTTAGGGTTTGGGCTGTTTCGAATCTGTTGTTCTATTGAATTTCAAGGTCGCTGTAGCGGAAACGTGAATGTACGCCAGTCTGAAAATTGTATTTTTAGAATCTACGGTCCATAGGGTTCATGTCGATACCTTACTCGTGTATCTAAAGACTGTTCGTGACGATACAAAGCAGGTTATTTCAAGTGCATCATAGGAAAAGACGTGAAAGTTAATGTTATGCGGTTTCGAACCTTGCGTTCTATTCAATTTCAAAGGCCTCTGCGGCAGAAACTAGAATTTGTCACGGTCTGAAAATTGTATTTTTGGAAACTACGTTCCATAGGCTTTCTGTCGATGCCTTACTCGTGTATCAAAAGACAGTTCATGAAGATACAAAGCAGGTTATTTCAAGTGCATAATCGAAAAAGACGTGAAAGTTAATATTATGTGGTTTCGAACCTGATGTTCTATCGACTTTCAAGGCCCTTGTAGCAGAGACTTGAATTTGGGCCAGCCTGTAATTTGTATTCCCGAAGTCTACGATCCATTAGCTTTCTGTCGATGTCTCATTCGTTCATCATTCGGCCGGACGTGGAGATAAAAAGCAATTTTTTTCAGCTGTGTAATCGAAAAAACCGTGAAAGTTAGTATTATATAAGTGAGGGTTAGGGTTTGGGCTGTTTCGAATCTGTTGTTCTATTGAATTTCAAGGTCCCTGTAGCGGAAAGATGAATGTATACGTCGGTCTGAAAATTGTATTTTTAGAATCTACGGTCCTATGCCTTCTTCGATGCCTGATTGATGCATCATTAGACGATAAAAAACAGGTTTCTACAGCTGCATGTATGACTATGTATTTCCCTGCCCAAAATGATTCCGACACAACCAGGAATCGAACCTAGCTTATCACACGTGCAGCACTTCGTCCTTACCGTTAGACCACCTCGCCTACACTTGCTGCAACTCCCTTTGTTATTCTACTTAACTCTTTCTTTTCTTTGGTGGAATTAATTAACAACGATGCCTGAAAATAAAATGCTTTCGGCACAACCAGGAATCGATCCTGGCTTTACCCATTTGCAACGCTTCGTCCTTACCACTAGACCATCTCGCCTACAGTCGCTGTAACTTCCTTTTTTATTCTACTTAACTCTTTCTCGTCTCTGGTGGAATTAATTAACAACGATGCCAGATATTAAAATGCTTTCGACAGAAGCAGGAAACGATCCTGGCTTCACGCACTTGCAACGCTTCGTCCTTACCACTAGACCATCTCGCCTACAGTCGCTATAACATCCTATTTTATTCTACTTAACTCTTTCTCGTCTCGGGTGGAATTAATTAACAACGATGCCTGACATTAAAATACTTTCTGCACTACCGGGAATCGATCCTGGCTTTACGCACTTGCATGCAACGTTTCGTCCTCACCGCTAGACCATCTCGCCTACAGCCGCTGTAACTTCCTTTTTCATTCTACTTAACTCTTTCTCGTCTCTGGTGGAATTAATTAACAACGATGCCAGATATTAAAATGCTTTCGACAGAAGCGGGAAACGATCCTGGCTTCACACACTTGCAACACTTCATCCCTTCCACTAGACCATCTCCCCTACACTAGCTATAACTCCTTTTTAGTGTGAAGTTTCTTCGAAACTTCACAGTATTGTGATGACTGGGGGAAAATTCACACGAGTCAGTCAGTCATTCATTCAGTCATACAGTAAACTTTCCGGGGGGTGTATACGATATTTGTTCGTAGTGAATTATCGTACTTAGTCAGTGCTTTGAAGGTTATTAAGGCAATTTCAGTTGTCTTATTTCAATATATTTTAGGTCTTTTGCCAAGTTTACAAAAAATTCGAGGAATTGTTGTCGTTATTGTAAATTTTATAACATGCGCTTCTCTTCTTCTCGAAGCTAGGAAGGAGCGAGACAGTGTTGTTTTGAAATGTAAATGTATAAACATTTCAGACGTGAATATTGAAGAAAATCTTCGAGAATCTACGCAATATATAAATTGATGCTATGCATTCAATTAAGTGCCGATATTATTTAGACGTTATATTCATTTTACAGAGGTAGCAAGGAGCTAGAACAGTGCTTTTTTCAAGTGTATCTATGAAACATTTCAGACGTAAAATATTGAGTCGAAAATCTTTGAGATTTTAGGCATTCAATTGAGTGCCGATATTATTTTCACGGTATACCCATTATACAGAGGTAGGAAAGAACGTGAAAAGTATAGATATATATATTTAAAGTTACTTTTGCATCACTATTCTCATGAGGATTCTAAATTTTGCAAAAGGGAAAATTTGCATGAGAATTCTGGTTTTTCCTTCATATATGGCGTGCTTATGAGAATCCCTATTTTGGTGTCTCATAAGCACGCAATATGTGTACCAAAATCTGGAATTCTCATGACCACGTTCAAATATATACAAAAATAATGTTACTTTTGCATGACTATTCTCATGCAGATTCTGAATTTTGCAAAAGGGAAAATTTTAATGAGAATTCTGGATTTTGGTTGATATATGGCGTGCTTATGAGAATCCCCTATTTTGTGTCTCATAAGCACGCCATATATGTACCAAAATTAGAATTCTCAAGAGCACGTTCAAATTTGTACAAATATAAAGTTACTTTTGCATCACTATTCTCATGAGGATTCTAAATTTTGCAAGAGGGAAAATTTTCATGAGAATTCTGGTTTTTCCATCATATATGGCCTGCTTATGAGAATCCCTATTTTGGTGTCTCATAAGCACGCCATATGTGTACCAAAATCTTGAATTGTAATGAGCACGTTCAAATTTGTACAAAAATAATGTTACTTTTGCATGACTATTCTCATGAAAATAATCAATTTTGCAAAAGGGAAAATTTTAATGACAATTCTGGATTTTGGTTCATATATGGCGTGCTTATGAGAATCCCCTATTTTGTGTCTCATAAGCACGCCATATATGTACCAAAATTAGAATTCTCAAGAGCACGTTCAAATTTGTACAAATATAAAGTTACTTTTGCATCACTATTCTCATGAGGATTCTAAATTTTGCAAGAGGGAAAATTTTCATGAGAATTCTGGTTTTTCCATCATATATGGCCTGCTTATGAGAATCCCTATTTTGGTGTCTCATAAGCACGCCATATGTGTACCAAAATCTTGAATTGTAATGAGCACGTTCAAATTTGTACAAAAATAATGTTACTTTTGCATGACTATTCTCATGAAAATAATCAATTTTGCAAAAGGGAAAATTTTAATGACAATTCTGGATTTTGGTTCATATATGGCGTGCTTATGAGAATCCCCTATTTTGTGTCTCATAAACACGCCATATGTGTACCAAAATTTAGAATTTTCATAAGCGCGTTCAAATATGTAAAAAATAATATTACTTTTGCATGACTATTCTCATGAGGAATCTGAATTTTGCCAAAGGGAAAATTTTCATTAGAATTCTGGCTTTTGGTACCTATATGGCGTGCTTATGAGAATCCCCTATTTTGGTGTCTCATAAGCACGCCATGTATGTATCAAAATCTAGAATTGTAATGAGCACGTTCAAATATGTACAAAAATAATGTTACTTTTGCATGACTATTCTTATGAAGATTCTGAATTTTGCAAAAGGGAAAATTTTAATGACAATTCTGGATTTTGGTTGATATATGGCGTGCTTATGAGAATCCCCTATTTTGTGTCTCATAAGTACGCCATATATGTACCAAAATTAGAATTCTCAAGAGCACGTTCAAATTTGTACTAATATATTGTTACTTTTGCATCACTATTCTCATGAGGATTCTGAATTTTGCAAAAGGGAAAATTTTAATGAGAATTCTGGATTTTGGTTGATATATGGCGTGCTTATGAGAATCCCCTATTTTCTGTCTCGTAAGCACGCCATGTATGTACCAAAATTAGAATTTTCAAGAGCACGTTCAAATTTGTACAAATATTAAGTTACATTTGCATCACTATTCTCATGAGGATTCTAAATTTTGCAAGAGGGAAAATTTTCATGAGAATTCTGTTTTTTCCTTCATATATGGCGTGCTTATGAGAATCCCTATTTTGGTGTCTCATAAGCACGCAATATGTGTACCAAAATCTGGAATTCTCATGACCACGTTTAAATATGTACAAAAATAATGTTATTTTTGCATGACTATTCTCATGAAGATTCTGAATTTTGCAAAAGGGAAAATTTTAATGAGAATTCTGGATTTTGGTTGATATATGGCGTGCTTATGAGAATCCCCTATTTTGTGTCTCATAAGCACGCCATGTATGTACCAAAATTAAAATTCTCAAGAGCACGTTCAAATTTGTACAAATATAAAGTTACTTTTGCATCACTATTCTCATGAGGATTCTAAATTTTGCAAGAGGGAAAATTTTTATGAGAATTCTGTTTTTTCCTTCATATATGGCGTGCTTATGAGAATCCCTATTTTGGTGTCTCATAAGCACGCAATATGTGTACCATAATCTGGAATTCTCATGACCACGTTCAAATATGTACAAAAATAATGTTACTTTTGCATAACTATTCTCATGAAGATTCTGAATTTTGCAAAAGGGAAAATTTGAATGAGAATTCTGGATTTTGGTTGATATATGGCGTGCTTATGAGAATCCCCTATTTGTTGTCTCATAAGCACGCCATATATGCACCAGAATTAGAATTCTCAAGAGCACGTTCAAATTTGTACAAATATATTGTTACTTTTGCATCACTATTCTCATGAGGATTCTGAATTTTGGAAAAGGGAAAAATTTTCGTGAGAATTCTGGTTTTTCCTTCATATATGGCCTGCTTATGAGAATCCCTATTTTGTTGTCTCATAAGCACGCCATATGTGTACCAAAATCTAGAATTCTCATGAGCACGTTCAAATTTGTACAAAAATAATGTTACTTTTGCATGACTATTCTCATGAAAATTCTCAATTTTGCAAAAAGGAAAATTTTAATGAGAATTCTGGATTTTGGTTCATATATGGCGTGCTTATGAGAATCCCCCATATTGTGTCTCATAAGCACGCCATATGTGTAGCAAAATTTAGAATTTTCATAAGCGCGTTCAAATATGTACAAATATATTGTTACTTTTGCATCACTATTCTCATGAGGATTCTGAATTTTGGAAAAGGGAAAAATTTTCGTGAGAATTCTGGTTTTTCCTTCATATATGGCCTGCTTATGAGAATCCCTATTTTGTTGTCTCATAAGCACGCCATATGTGTACCAAAATGTAGAATTCTCATGAGCACGTTCAAATTTGTACAAAAATAATGTTACTTTTGCATGACTATTCTCATGAAAATTCTCAATTTTGGAAAAAGGAAAATTTTAATGAGAATTCTGGATTTTGGTTCATATATGGCGTGCTTATGAGAATCCCCTATATTGTGTCTCATAAGCACGCCATATGTGTACCAAAATTTAGAATTTTCATAAGCGCGTTCAAATATGTAAAAAATAATATTAATTTTGCATGACTATTCTCATGAGGATTCTGAATTTTGCGAAAGGGAAAATTTTCATGAGAATTCTGGCTTTTGGTACCTATATGGCGTGCTTATGAGAATCCCCTATTTTGGTGTCTCATAAGCACGCCATATGTGTACCAAAATCTGGAATTCGCAAGAGCACGTTCAAATTTGTACAAATATAAAGTTACTTTTGCATGACTATTCTCATGAAGATTCTGAATTTTGCAAAAGGGAAAATTTTAATGAGAATTCTGGATTTTGGTTGATATATGGCGTGCTTATGAGAATCCCCTATTTTGGTGTCTCATAAGCACGCCATGTATGTACCAAAATCTTGAATTGTAACGAGCACGTTCAAATATGTACAAAAATAATGTTACTTTTGCATGACTATTCTCATGAAGATTCTGAATTTTGCAAAAGGGAAAATTTTAATGAGAATTCTGGATTTTGGTTGATATATGGCGTGCTTATGAGAATCCCCTATTTTGTGTCTCATAAGCACGCCATATATGTACCAAAATTAGAATTCTCAAGAGCACGTTCAAATTTGTACAAATATAAAGTTACTTTTGCATCACTATTCTCATGAGGATTCTAAATTTTGCAAGAGGGAAAATTTTCATGAGAATTCTGGTTTTTCCATCATATATGGCCTGCTTATGAGAATCCCTATTTTGGTGTCTCATAAGCACGCCATATGTGTACCAAAATCTTGAATTGTAATGAGCACGTTCAAATTTGTACAAAAATAATGTTACTTTTGCATGACTATTCTCATGAAAATAATCAATTTTGCAAAAGGGAAAATTTTAATGACAATTCTGGATTTTGGTTCATATATGGCGTGCTTATGAGAATCCCCTATTTTGTGTCTCATAAGCACGCCATATATGTACCAAAATTAGAATTCTCAAGAGCACGTTCAAATTTGTACAAATATAAAGTTACTTTTGCATCACTATTCTCATGAGGATTCTAAATTTTGCAAGAGGGAAAATTTTCATGAGAATTCTGGTTTTTCCATCATATATGGCCTGCTTATGAGAATCCCTATTTTGGTGTCTCATAAGCACGCCATATGTGTACCAAAATCTTGAATTGTAATGAGCACGTTCAAATTTGTACAAAAATAATGTTACTTTTGCATGACTATTCTCATGAAAATAATCAATTTTGCAAAAGGGAAAATTTTAATGACAATTCTGGATTTTGGTTCATATATGGCGTGCTTATGAGAATCCCCTATTTTGTGTCTCATAAACACGCCATATGTGTACCAAAATTTAGAATTTTCATAAGCGCGTTCAAATATTTAAAAAATAATATTACTTTTGCATGACTATTCTCATGAGGATTCTGAATTTTGCCAAAGGGAAAATTTTCATGAGAATTCTGGCTTTTGGTACCTATATGGCGTGCTTATGAGAATCCCCTATTTTGGTGTTTCATAAGTGCGCCATGTATGTACCAAAATCTTGAATTGTAATGAGCACGTTCAAATATGTACAAAAATAATGTTACTTTTGCATGACCATTCTCATGAAGATTCTGAATTTTGGAAAAGGGAAAATTTTAATGAGATTTCTGGATTTTGGTTGATATATGGCGTGCTTATGAGAATCCCCTATTTTGTGTCACATAAGCACGCCATATATGCACCAGAATTAGAATTCTCAAGAGCACGTTCAAATTTGTACAAATATATTGTTACTTTTGTATCACTATTCTCATGAGGATTCTGAATTTTGGAAAAGGGAAAAATTTTCGTGAGAATTCTGGTTTTTCCTTCATATATGGCCTGCTTATGAGAATCCCTATTTTGTTGTCTCATAAGCACGCCATATGTGTACCAAAATCTAGAATTCTCATGAGCACGTTCAAATTTGTACAAAAATAATGTTACTTTTGCATGACTATTCTCATGAAAATTCTCAATTTTGCAAAAAGGAAAATTTTAATGAGAATTCTGGATTTTGGTTCATATATGGCGTGCTTATGAGAATCCCCCATATTGTGTCTCATAAGCACGCCATATGTGTAGCAAAATTTAGAATTTTCATAAGCGCGTTCAAATATGTACAAATATATTGTTACTTTTGCATCACTATTCTCATGAGGATTCTGAATTTTGGAAAAGGGAAAAATTTTCGTGAGAATTCTGGTTTTTCCTTCATATATGGCCTGCTTATGAGAATCCCTATTTTGTTGTCTCATAAGCACGCCATATGTGTACCAAAATCTAGAATTCTCATGAGCACGTTCAAATTTGTACAAAAATAATGTTACTTTTGCATGACTATTCTCATGAAAATTCTCAATTTTGCAAAAAGGAAAATTTTAATGAGAATTCTGGATTTTGGTTCATATATGGCGTGCTTATGAGAATCCCCCATATTGTGTCTCATAAGCACGCCATATGTGTAGCAAAATTTAGAATTTTCATAAGCGCGTTCAAATATGTACAAATATATTGTTACTTTTGCATCACTATTCTCATGAGGATTCTGAATTTTGGAAAAGGGAAAAATTTTCGTGAGAATTCTGGTTTTTCCTTCATATATGGCCTGCTTATGATACAACGTCGTATTGCTTATTATTCATAACATATCTTATACAGCTATTTGGGTGGTGGAAATAATCATATTAAATAAGTTCAGCGTATCAGTAGCCTCGTTAGGATGCTTTTAGGGACAACTGCAAATGCAAATGAAGTTTTAGAATACAAAACAACAACGGCTATTCTGTTACCAACTCGACTGACTTTGCACATAGGCTATCCAACATCAACATTGAAGACGATGAAATTATGATTTCCTTTGACGTTGTTTCTCTGTTTACTGCTATCCCTGTCGAAAAAACATGCGAACACATTCGCAACAAACTACTCAAAGATACTACCTTACAACAACGAACAAACCTAACTATTGACGTCATTATTAAGCTTCTACGTTTCATACTGTCTAACAGCTTTTTTAACTACAACAGGCAGACCTACAAACAAATCCATGGTTGTGCTATGGGCAGTCCTGTAAGCCCTATTGTGGCAAACCTCTGTTTAGAGGTTATTGAAGAACTCGCTCTGTCTCAAGCAATTATACCACCTAAGAAATGGTTTCGGTATGTTGATGATGTTTTCTCGATCATTAAAAAACATGCATTACATTCCTTTCATAATTTACTGAACTCTATTGACCCAGACATAAATTTTACTACAGAACATGAACAAGACGGACAACTTTCATTCTTAGACATTTTAGTTTCTCGAAACAACGGGACGCTCATCACTAATGTCTACCGTAAGCCTACGCACACTGACAAGTACTTAGATTTTAATTCACATCACGATAAACAACATAAAATTAGCACAGCACAAACCCTCTTACACCGGGCAGCAACACTTCCTAACTCAATCGAAGGCAAACAACAAGAACGTGAGCATGTAATTAAAGCGTTGACGGCTAA
>CACRXK020015387.1:0-12250 GCA_902702795.2 Paramuricea clavata
TATATAATAAATACATTATATATTTTGAAGCATTTTGGCATAAAAAAGCAAGACAATTTTACTACTCTTGGTTATTTTGACTCACCCCGAAAGCGGTTGTTAACACCCAACTGGACTTTACATATTTTACTCTAGGAAACACCAGATGACTTTTACTCATCAACAGGAAAACTCATTGCTGGGTTTACGTTACAGAGTTTTACATACTCCAACAGGGCTTTACAGATTTTACTCTGGTTATGCCAGACAATTTTAGGGCTCATAAAAAGTTACTCAAACATTGATTAATATTATATTATATAACCCAATAAACTTAGCATATTCCCTATGTATTAATATACAGCATGAGCGGCCATGTTGTATCGATATACAAATCGAACCAAAGGCGAGAGGTTGTGTGCCCTCTAGCATCCCGGACTGTTTATTTACGAATATTCCTGATATCTGGAATATTTTATCCTGGGAATGTTTTGATTACTTATTATTAAATGGTGTAATTAAGTACGTATACACATGTATGTACATACCAGTGTATAGAAACTGTAGACTGTACAGTAGGTCAGCAATTCCCCTTAAGCTGTGTAATTGTGTATAAAATGTATAGTAGTAATAATTTCTGCAATTTTTTAGGTACTACAGTCAAAAGAAGTGGTGGAGAAAAAGAGAAGCAAAAAGAAAATGGATGTGGTAGTGAGGACGAAGTTGGTAGTGAGGACGAAGATGGTAGTGGGATTAAAGATGGCAGTGAGTATACGCCTAGCATTATCGCACCCACCACATCGACAAAAAGTTCCCAGCAGCTTTTAAGCAATGAGGACAGCGTCCTATTCCTAACTGTGTTTGATGAACTAATTAACTCAACCAGGCAAATCACCAAGGCAGTTGTATATGATAAATTACGTGCTGAACCAAAATTATCCCATCTTGAAAAGCAGTGCGCTTTCCGTCAACTAGCAGACAAAGTCCGCACAGAGAGAAGAAGAAGAGGAAGAATTATAGCAAGAGGAAATGATAAAAGAAAGAGAGCTAGAAAATAGCTTTAAACAGTTTATTATACTGCAACTTGTATGTACAGTATGATTTTCTTACACTGTAATACATGATTTACAATACAGCTTATAGTTTGTTTTTGCAAGATACACGGTTATACAGCTGATAGCTTGATTTTACAACATAATACAGCTTAAAGCTTCATTTCACAAGAGACTAGATGGATGTAGCTTGATTTTGAAAGACAGTACAACAGATAGCTTGATGTTTCAAAATAACACAGCAGATGGGTAGATTAATAGAGCCAGATACAGTGCTTGATTTGTAACAGCTGTCCACTTTGTTATCTAATCAAGCTATCTGCTGCATTATGTTGTAAAATCAACCGCTGTATTATTGTAACATCAAGTATGTAAATTTGTAAGTGTTAAAATTATCTTGTTTTATTGCACATTTTGTTAATGCTCAGCCTGGGTCAGGAACGTACATGTTCTTACAATGTAACATTATTTTTGACCTGGCACTTCTGGGATTATAAACACTGAAACATACCATTAATATATTGTATGTACATTGGTGCAATGTATTTTGCACTGGGCAGGCAACATAATATCAAAGATAAATGTAAAAGGTGCTGCCAGTAATTTAAATACTATTATAAAATTAATATACTTACTAGTATGTACAAATGCAGGTTATAACTAGAAGTTATCAACTAAAATTTCCATGTACAATACTGTACATGAAACAAGGAGATTTTTAGGTGATAACTTCTTGTTATACACCTGCATTTGTACATCAGATACTGTACGAATAGTATTGGACACTTTTAATATCTGCATGTTTAGTAGACTTTACTTAAGCTTCAATATCAAAGTAGTTTAATAATAGTATTGGACACTTTTAAATACTTTTTTCTCAATATCAAAGTAGTTTACAGTTGTTTTGTTAAATTTTATTACAAGACCTTAATATAATATATGTGGATGCCTTTTTCATTCTGTGTATTTGTTTATAATATTTTTCTAAAAATGTGAATGTATGTATGAAGTTTAGCTCCTGCCCTCTGTATACCAATGTAAGGTTATGTGGTTGTACTCAAGTTTGATTTTACTGCACCGATACGTGTATACAGAGGTCAGGAGCTAAACTCCTCATTTTGTTCATGTATTCATGTAATATAATCAGGCATATATTATAGAGGGTATTACATGACAGCATGAAGATATGAATTTTATATCAAGAGATATGAGTGAGACAAATGAGTAAAATATTGTTGTCACCACGAGAAGATAAAATTCATATCTTTAAGCCACCGTGTGCATGTAATGTTCTTTGTATTATATGGAAATAACATGATAAACCTTCAAATTGTGGATGGTCATATGATTGATATCTTCACTCGTGAAGATATGGAAATATCTTACTGTCTACCATATAACAAATGATAACACACGTTATAACATAATTACATAACATACATACATGATTATTTAATTTACTTATTTTAAAGTAAAAAGTATACTGCCGTACATACGATCGCGTACATGATCGATTCTCCTGAGTTTGAGAAATGTAGGTAATTTCAGTTAGAAATGCTCCGAAACTTTACTTTGTTCACAACGTTGACACATTTTATCGTAAAAACAATAAAACTTCTATTATTTCGTTGATAACCCTTGCTAAAATGAAGATTTATCCCAGGTTGCTCCTTTTTGTAACCTAGGTGCTCCTTTTTGTAACCTAGGTGCTCCTTTTTGTAACTCCAAATGTTACAAAAAGGAGCACCTTGCTCCTTTTTGTAACATTTCTTGCTCCTTTTTGTAACATTTGTGGGTTACACAAAGGAGCAATTCAGGTTACAAAAAGGAGCAAATGTTACAAAAAGGAGCGAGGTGCTCCTTTTTGTAACATTTGGGGTTACAAAAAGGAGCATACTAGGTTACAAAAAGGATCATTGATATGACTACCTACCTCCCTACCTACCTACCTACCTACCTACCTACCTACCCACCTACCTACCTACCTACATACATACATACATACATACATACATACATACATATGTCTGACCAGAATTAAAAATGATTGGACAAATATTTGCGACCCAACTATCAAATTTTATTAACGCCAACTATTAATGTAACCCATTAAGGTGCAACATTTACTTTAGAAGAGATCTAATTTGGGTATCAACCCCTATTACCCACAGAATAGGGCTTGACACAATTTGCCTCTAGACCATGGGTCACCTGACCATCTTGTGGCTGGGAAATCTGATTGGTTGATTAGGCATGAGATATTTCTATTGGTTGCTTAAAAATAACAAAGCTAAGATGACAACTGCCAAAGTCATCTTTAAGGTTTTATCAAATTTAGTGTCAATCATATTTATCTCTGTCAATGCATAAACATTAACATGTGGATGGCCCATGGATTAGGCACAAATTGTGTCAAGCCTTATTCCAGTAATAGAGATTGATACTCAGCAGATTGGGGGAGTTCCTTCCTTAAAAATTCAGGCTGCAAGAAGGCTAACTTGACCAATAAAATGCAAGAGTCTTAAAGCTATAAATGCATTGGGTTGCATTGCACCTTGAAAGGTTACTTTTGTAAATAGACTCCAGATGAAAGCAATCAGTATCATATGTAAAATACAGATTAGGTGTGTTGCAATTAAATTTAACATAAATTATCAGTGTGCTGCTAAAAGGTTAATGCAACCAGAGTACAAGGTTCTCTACCTAGCCTTTCTATGTAGGATCATATATTGTTTATGATCATTGATCCAACTAAAGTATTTTTGCAAGTTAAAGCCAGATAATAAAGTTGGCTCAACTTTCGAGAAGCAACCATAACTTCTACCAGGTGTTATGGTCAACGCATTCTGTGATAAAAGTTCACTGATTATATTTTCCATGTCAGCCTTTTCCGACTTGCGAACATGCTTCCCTGAACTTTTATACAACAACATTGATTCATCAAAATTGTCTGTGAGTTGCTTTGTTATCCCCAATGCATGGCAGATTCGGGCAATAGACTTTTTGCTGGCATTGGGACCTACAATCCTGGACAAAACCATCTATTAAAAACATTGCTTTGTGGCTTTTTTTACCAGTTAGACCGGAATAATTTACTCGTTTGCTCCCCTCCACCTCCCAAAACAATGTTGGACGTTTTATCCGTATTCTACGAATGCAATCAACATTGAATGGTGGGAGGAAAGGAGAGGTTTTCTAAATTTACGATAATATTACGACATTTTGTTAAGTAATTGGAAGTGTCGCAAATGTTTTGTCCAGGATTGTCTGTATCTTTCAAATTCAATAACCAAGGCATTGCGCATTAAAAATTGAGTTCTATGCAGGACTTTCTCTTTCCGTAGTAAATACGACTCACTAGAATGTATTAGGCTTCAAGAAGCAAATACCATATGGTCGACAAGTAATATAACACCCTCATGCAATGCTATGCTTCGATAGCTTGTATAGAATGCGATTAAGAATTGTATGCAACGACTTTCCCGCATTTAATATACGTCGGAGAGCACGTCAATGTACTTAATAGTGTATATACCAACTATTTTGCACTAAGAATATTCTAAAATATGTTAATTCATATTTATTTGTGTTGTTAGACAGATAAACGCTTAGCTGTTGACTGGAAATATATTGCGTGACCGCCGCGCTAAATGACTAATCCGATTTTGTTATTGTCGTATAATTAATAGCGCATGCGCATTGACGGTGTACCACGGTACAGTGTGAACATATAAGAAAAAATATATATATATATATAAGCTTTTGTAGGGTTAAAATGGTACACCGTGGAATATTTTAAAATTATCGTGCTAAATATTGCCTGAAGTAGGTTGGAATACTAAGCAACACACGTTCTTTCAAGCCCATTTCATTGGTTTGTATTACACCTACAACTGGGGATATTATCACAGTCTTAGTGCATTGGTGGTGGTACACCATTATGTATGACACTGAGAAAAATTACGCATTGATTTACCACACCTGGAAAACGTGTGTCAAAATGCGTAATTTATATAGTTGTCGCTTAATATTTTAAATATATGCACTAAATACCAGAAACTATACAGTATGTTGAATTTATTGTCCCTTAGTTCTATTGGATATCACAGACATTTATGTATAGACTGAATGTATAACCTATCAATATATAAGTCGCACAAACCCTTATGGAAATATATTTTTTGGGTCGTACATTGTATTTCATGCACTGATCGCTTGCCATGTCTGTCTAGGCACCTTCGCACATATGGTCGATTAGGCCGGTCTATTGTGTCTTGCAGGTCTTATATAAATATACAGATAACAAATATGACTCATATATATTTCTTAATTGCTGAATTATTGCAATGATGTCTACTAGAACGCGATAGTTTTACTTTCTCAATTATTCCCGAAACATTTCGTTGCTTTTAATTGCTAAAAAAGAATATATCACATGCGATTTTCTCGGCAAAAGTTTCTACCACACATTATTACCCTTTCAAAACACTAAGATATTCATGACGTATTTAATTAATGAAATACGGTACTTGATGTAATCCCCGAGCCGACGGTGTGAAGCGCCGTGCGAGGGTACTAATTCCCCCTGGCTATTTACACCTGGGGAAGGGAAGCATTAGCAAAGTCTAAAGTTTATCAAATATCGCGGGCGTGGGTCACTGTGCGTGTTTCGGTGGGTGGTCATCCTCACTGATCTCATAATATATTGGACTGTAATGAATAGCCAACACTGATTGGTCCAATTTAAAATTGGCATTATACCGGCTGCATGACGATTGACGACAGCGAAATTGATTTGATGATTTCTTGCAAATATATTTCATTTTTGCAAGATTTTGTAAATTGCAAAGGATTTTTGATGAAATAAAGGCAAGAGGATTGCTAAAAGAAGGAAGTAAAGGTGCCGACGTTAACAAAGGTAAGTTTGTTTTAAATATTGATGCATTGTTTGCTTTTAATATACTGTAATCTCGGCTGTAATTACTTTAAAAGCCGATCGTTGCATATATAAAATATGAAACAAGACAGCATATTATTTCAGTGTTTCTTTATTGATTACACTTTTTATTATACTAAGCAAAGTTATTTACCTGGGAGAATTTTGAATAATTTTATTTCGAACTCAAAGTTTATCGATAAAGGCAGTTTAGTTCTATAGTAAAAGAACACTTTCAAACGTTTTGCGAAGCGTTTGTGGTTGAATTTTACCTTAAATTGAAGCTTATATTACGTATAATAACATACCTACTGTAATACCTTAAAAAGCCGATCGTTGTGTATATATATGAAACAAGACAGCATATTATTTCAGTGTTTCTTTATTGATTCTACTTTTTATTATACTAAGCAAAGTTATTTGCATGGGAGAATTTGGAATCATTTTATTTCGAACTCAAAGTTTATCGATAAAGGCAGTTTAGTGCTATAGTAAAAGAACATTTTAAAACGTTTTGCGAAGCGTTTGTGGTTGAATTTTACCTTAAATTCAAGCTTATATTACGTATAATAACATACCTAACATATATATGTTTAGGAAATTGATAATTTTGTAATTTTAACCCAAATGCCTTACCCCTGCCAAAGCTCACTGAGTGGTGCTGCTTGCACCCCACCAAAAATTTTTCTACCCCTCCTTTTAAATAAATGAAAATCTGCCATTGTTAGAAATGTTGTAGCATTCCGAATTTACCTCATGATGAGTGTAACAGTGACTTGCTTAAATCCCGGCAACTTGTGGGCAATATTTTTTTTATATAGTTCTGAACAGACAATGGCCAAATGATATCTATTTTAAAGACTCTTCCCTTGATGAGTAAAACATCTGGATTTAATCTCATAGATTGAGTAAAATAAGAAAGTAGCCAGGGTTCATTGCAGTTTAACCCATTGAGTTGCATTGCGCCCTACTTTAGTATTTTACTCTGTCTAACACCAGACAATTTTACTCGTCAAGGGGAGAGCGCTGGTGCTTAATGGGTTAACTGGCCTATCTGCCCATGTGTCTAGTTAACCCATTGAGTTGCATTGCGCCCTGATGCGCCCTACTTTAGTATTTTACTCTGTCTAACGCCAGACGATTTTACTCGTCAAGGGGAGAGCGCTGGCGCTTAGTGGGCTGACTATATATCTCAGGGGCTGCTCATTTGCAGATAGGGTAATTAACCCACTGTGTGGCAGCAGAGGTGAATATTCATTGTAATCACTGAGCCTGAGGCGAATAATTGTTCTAGTATAAATTTTTAATGAATAAAATATCCAAATATCAGTTCAATTAAAATTCAGAAATAAAACTGTTTTCGGCCTGTTCACGGTTACTGTCACTATTTGTGTTGCAGTGTGACTTTCTTGCTTTATTACAAAGTTCTTTTTATCAATTTCTGCTTAGAATATAAACACAATTTCTGTTTAGCAATAGTTTTCAATACACGTCTGTAATATGATCTTTCACTTGGTCAACATGCAATTGCATAACTCAACAATTGTTGTAGTCACTGTTGAATATACAACACTATATATACGGTTAGCAATCCTAGCATTTGTTAAAAAATGACTACGTTTGTTAGTATGAAAATTACTTAGTTTGTTAGTATGTTATTAAGCTGAGTGGTATCAACTACGGACCACTACGCTTGGGACTGTGATTGTATAATTCAGTACACTATGCCTATGGGCTATGGCTATGGTATTTAATAATAAAATTGCCGTAGCATTTAAAGTAAATATAGTGTATTAAAATGCGGCCAAATATCTACATAAATAACAGTCATAAACTTTGTAAATCTAAATTGGTAGCTATATCAATTTTAAACTCCATGTAAGCACTCGTGTTTCATGTAATGCATAAAGCAGATGAACTGGCAAATAATACGTTCATACTTTATATCAATACGACACAAAATACACAATCGATTCTGTTGACATGCATTTTGTGAGCTAAAATATCTTAGCAGAAGCCAGAAATTATATCCAAATCACAATGGGCTTGCATGCTGGTTGATATCCATATTCATCACTTGAGTAATCTTGACAGAGTTAGTAAAAAGTGGGTTTAATCACACGGAAAGCTCGCAAGAAAAGAGAATACAAGGCCAAGTCCTGCCATTTCGAGAGAGCAGGACTTCGCATTTGTAAACAGCCGGTTTGAGCATGTGCAGACCTAATTATCCAATCAGAAAGCAAGATTTCTTGTATGAAGTTACTATGAAATATACTAGCAAGTCCTGCCATTTGAAAATGGCAGGACCGAAACACGAGCTCGTGTAAATCAATAAATTGCCTGTATTCCAAAATTGTGCCTCCAAATAAGTACGGAACACGAAACATATTTTATAATTTAATAGCAATAAACTATACTCCCAACTCGCTGTTTTAAAATCCCCAGTCACAACATTGTTGACTCCTCCCTGTTTTTTTGCACATGCTCAGCAATCCCCTACTAACTCTAAATGTCCATTGTCGTCCTTCAAAATACACTAATGTCTAAAGCAAAATAACGTCAATTTCCAACACCCGGAAATGAGCTTTTGTAGAGTTGCAGTTGCTAGGTAACAGAGACGGTAAGCTGTAAAATTGCGTAAATGTAATGGCATACGGAAAACTTTTAAAAAATAACGAAAAATACGAGAAAATGATACAAAATAACAATATGATAATAATAAATTTTTAAAGCTTCAAGATAAATAAAGTAATGTTTTAGTAAGGAAATTTGGGGAAATGTTTAGTCCTGCCGGCCGTGCTGGGCAGGACAAGCAGGACCGCTAGCTACACCACTGAGTATTTTTGTATAAACATATACTTTCAAAACGACGTTCACCCAAGAGCTATCAAGCTCATCGAGGGGCTTACATCACTATTTACATAATATTTAAAAGAAAAAAGAAAATAGAGTAAATAAAACAAGGACAAACAAATTACTGGATCGTTTGGAGGATTCCCTCATAGAGCTTAACGAAAACGTTCAGATTTTTAAATGAATTGTTGGACAAAATTGAAAATTTTTTTGTTATCATCTATATTTAGATTAACATCGCCAAACAAAAACATCTTTAATTTTTGAGAAAACGACAAAAGATTCCAGCTATCACCACAAACTTGTGCAGCAGCCGAGAGTAAGGAAATCCTCAGAGCAGAATATCAGGGACACCTTAGCAAATAATGCATAATTGATTCATTATTTGCACCACACACACATGCTGGAGTTTCAATACAATCTATTTTAAACAAATAATAATTTAGAGTACAACAATTGAGACGAAGCCGAGAATGTAAAATGGAGGAATATCTATCAATTGAATAATCAAGATACTTATTATAACATGAAATATAAAAAAAAACGATTAAGATTTTGTTTAAAAATGCTAATTGATAAAGTACTACGTTCATTATAGTCCATACTGTTCCAAAACATAGTTGTTGAAGGAAAGAAAGAAGCTTTGAATCTTTCAGTTCTAACAGGAAATAAAGTAAAATTTGATGCATGCCGTAGAACTAAACCCGACCTTTGCTGAACTGTTTGAGGAATTAAGTCAGACAAATAGCTTGGAGTAAGATTATTTACTATTTTGAAATACAAAACAAGTTTGTGCATAGATCGTCTGGTTTTTAAATCTTCCCAAGCTAGCTCTTCTAATAATCTCGATTTACTTGTAACCTTCATAGCTCCTGTGACCACCTTAGCTGATTGATATTGTAGATGTTCCAAAAGATCACTCTCACTAACAGAGTAGCCATCCCAAAGGACGTCGGCGTACTCCATTTGAGATCTTATGAGACATTTATATAATTGAATTAACGTCTCCCTACCTAATTTAAACTTTAAGCCTTTCAAGAGATTTAATTTTTTTGAAGCTTTCTCATAAACATTAAAAATATGAATTCTCCAAGAAAGATCAGAACAAATGGTGACACCCAAGTGCTTATGATTACTAACATTATCGATAATTTCATTATTGAAATATAAGTCTGGATGACTGGGCTTTACACGCTTTACAGAAAAAATAATGGATTTGGTTTTGCTTGGATTGATAGTGACAAGCAAAATCGTGAGGAGCAAAATACCTGGTATGGACTGATGATGGCACCCCCATATTTAGGGTAAAATAGCATATTTTTTTTAGTAGGGAAATATGCTATTTTACCCAAAATGTGGGAATTACGTACAGTCCATACCAGGATATTTCGTTCCCTGAGAAAATACCGTGGGTACAAGGTTGTTTATCATTCTGTCTGAAACCAGATGAGTTTACTTGTTAAGGGAGAGTCTCTCAAGCGCATTACAGGTTTGTTGATTACATTTAATCAATAACTCATGATTACAATAAAATTAACAGCCACCTTTAACTTTAGCAGGTCAGTTTCAATGGTTTTGGCGTTAAACCATTCTGCCTGTGCCAGAACTAAATATGTCAAAACATAACATCTTAACATTCTAGGGAACATATGAAAATGGAAGGCTCAAACAACTGACAACTGTTGATGTTTTACCTATTGGTGCTCTTCAACATGACATTGAAGTACAACATATTAACATTGAACAGACATGTAAAGGATTTAAAGGCTGTATCATAGATTAGGAATTGAATAGATGGCTCACTCCTTTGATGTTTTTGATGCTGCCGGCACCCACACATGTTCTTGCCAGAGTAATGGCGGCCTAGCAAGTAACTGTAGTAAAATGCATTGTGAAATTGACAACGGTGCAACTAAATCCTGTATTTTTATAATTCTGATTTATTTTCCATTAAACCCCCTGAAAGTGGAAAAATACAGGATTTAGTAGCACGGATGTCAATTTCACAATACATTTATTATAGTTCTTGCTAGGCCGCCATTACTCTGGCAAGAACATGCGTGGGTGCCGGCACAGCATCAAAACCATCAAAGGAGTGAGCCATCTATTCATTTCCTAATCTATGGCTGTATTGCACAAGACACTTGTCCAGGAAGGAGAAACATTTGCCTCTATTTAGGTCAAAAAACAAGTTTCTTTAAAAAAAATGAATTTCATTGAAATCCGGGGGGTGCAGTAATTTGTTGCCATATGGCAACATTGCCAAGAACCGGAAAGAGAATAGACAATATTTTGAACAATTAAAATGTTTCTATATATTTTACCAATACCCTTGTTTTCAATATAAAATAAAATACAATATATATAATGCCCTAAAAAGTTGTTTTGGATTTGTTAAGTACTAAATCCCTTAATTTTATAGTAATAAAATTGTCAAATAACGCTCTATATCGGATGTTTCACTGTGAATTGTCAGTGTTTATAGTCCATTATGGTATTCAATAATACAGTTCTTTGGCCTGTAAAGCATAGGCAAACCTTGCATTTACTGCAGTGCACTATGGAAAACCAGATTTTCACTTTCAGCATCATCCTTTGTCATTATACACTACTGGCCAGTGACCAAATTGGTCTGTTCTAACTGTGTTGTTATTAGGACTCGGTGTGACAGGCTTTCGCCCCAACATGGAGTCGTACCTCCACACTCTCTCTCTTTGGTGATCTACCAGGCTCGCCATTCACCAACATTGTGGGTTGATGGTACAGCTTTGTTCACCGCAATTAGCAAGTCAACCGGCTCAAGCGCAAATTTCTGTTGCGACTACTGGTTCTTCTTCGGGATGCCTTATTGGTTACAATGACAGCAGTAGGGGACCCATGCATTGACTTTGCATATGTCAATGCAATGCCAGAAGATTTTGATGTACCACCTGTTAGTTTTTACCACAATGTGACACATGTTATCAACAAAATTGAGATAACATTTGTTTCTCAAACCGTTTGGCATTGTGTCTGCAATCAACGGATAGCGTAACTCGTTGGACCAATATGATGTATGATGGTGGAGCAACAACTCCCATTTTCATATGCATTCCTATATGCACTGCTCCATTTAATTTTCATATGCACTGCTCCATTTCATTAGGAAAAGTATTCACACTGGCCCCACTTTTCTGCACACTCTAGTTATTTGTTTGTTTGGTAACTAAAGTCGTAAGATTGTCACTCCAAAATATTTAAAATACCGGTACCTGAATGGTGTCCACTGTTCAACTCCTTCATCTTTTCTACATATCAAAATCTACATTTTGAAAGGCAATGTCTTTTTTCTCCAGCGGAACACATGTCGCTCATCCTGGTTTGTTCCCTCCTCACTATCATTACTGCCGTTGTCATTGTCATCACTCCCCTGTTCATCACTTTCTTACTC
>CACRXK020015388.1:2500-12249 GCA_902702795.2 Paramuricea clavata
ATTTTTGGAAGAAAATCGAACCAAAATGTTGCAACAATGTTGTGCAAAAAATACATGCAGCATAAAAAATTCCATCGCTGAAAACAATCTACTTGCTTTGTAGTCAACAAATAGCTCTTAGTGGTAAAATTTCATTAAAATGGTAAGGCAGTAATTCTCCTCGACTAACAGTGATTTGTATTAGACATACACTGTGTTTAATTACTAGATGGCAGGATAAATATTAAAAGTATGAGTAATAACTTAGTATTTTTAGAATCTATGTTATATAGGCTTTCTAGATCTAATGCATGATATATAGTTTTGTATAGCTATCTAAAAAACTTGGCGAGTAATAGGCTTGCAAATGTGGTCAACCGGAATATTGCAAGTTTAGGTAGACCTCCACCTTGAGTGAACTCTCTGTATATACTTCCTCTGTGCTTTTACTGTCGCTTGAATAGTTGAATTTTCAAGCGAGCGAAGGAACAAAAACAATACAAAACAATTTTGAGAAAGTTTTGTTGCTAATTAAAGTTGCGGAGAAACTGTTTAAAATGCTGGAGAAAACGCCCAGTGATACACAGACTGACTTCCTAATGTTTTGACTTCCTAATGGTTTGACTTCCTAACGTTAAATCGTAGGTTTCGTCGTGTTGCTAAGTTTTAATTTTCGAAATTATTGTATTTTTTGCCTTTCGCCGAAAATTTATCTAGCAGTTTTTATCAGAAGCATTGAAGGTACTTTTTAAATCACTTATGTTCAGTTTTTTCAATGTTTTTGGTATTCCTGTATCTTTTTCAAGTTTTTTCTCGACTATTTTGCACTGATTCGACGAATGCTAAGCCGGTTAATTTTTATACTGTTTTTACACGTAAAACTATAGATAATATTGCTTTGTTCCTTTGGTCTATTCCTTCTTGCTTTCTGATAAATTTTGTATTTTAAATGCTCTATAGTTTCGTTTATATTTTTGGCTATAAAGCAGAGATTGAAGCCACGAAAAAACACAGAAAGAGTAAGAGATGAAGAGACTGCCACAGCCCACAGATTCGCAGAACACATTTCATTGTTGCGTCACAATGCACGCGCATTAGCCAATGAAATTGTCTGTTATATCCTACTTATATTATAATCTACAATAATTCTTTTTAATATGTTTTGCAAATAGCCGCGCTGACTGAGTTATGAAACAGTATGCACCTCGATGCATGTATTAATGTAGGCTACATATATAATAGAATTATAGTTTATTCAATATATTGTCTATTAATTAACTGAATTACTGAGTCATTTAACATGCATGATATACTCGTGAGCTTTTTTTCTAAGAAACCTAGATTAATACCGTTAACTAGGGAATACAAACCTATATATAACTAGGGAATACAAACCTATCTTTCAAGTAAACCACGAAATAATTATAATCACAGGTTGGAAAATGTTCCTATATGGTCGATTAACGTTAGCTTTGCCGAGAGAACAGTTTTGACCAAATGATATTAAAGAAATCTTGCCGAACCTTTTGGTATATACTTTTTGCTGACCAACACCAGAGGTCAAAGTATATCACATGTTGCTGAAACGGAAGATATAGCATGCAGTATTATAATTATGTGGTCATATTAAAACAATGGTATGTAAGTATTAAACACATAAGTAGACAATGTCAAAGTATAGTCATTTAACAGACAACATATCTTACACCGTATGTATGTATTTAGAAGAACAAATAATATATCAAAGGCGAATCCTATATATATGCTATATCCCTGTAATGTGTTCTGGGGTATTTTACAAAATTTAATTTATTCAGCGCAAGTTCCTTACATTGCATTGCATTGCATGCAGGTACTCATTTACATGCAGAGTCTATTTACTCACGTTCCTCCTCTACAACATCATTTTTACAACACAACTAGAAGTTAGACTTCTATATGCTGCAATATTATTGCTTAATTATTGTTTATGTTATGAAGTATAGTGAAAAAAGTATTACCCTTGCCATCTATACACGTCCACATTACATAATAATATTAGTCGAAGTAGATCACGCAGTAAACATTTCTAACATTTAACACGGCAAAAGCCGAGATCGAAAGCGGTCTATAGCCTCCCGTTAAAAAGTTAGTTCATTTGATGAGCAAAAATATAAAAAAGTAGGGATTAATAAAACGATTTATTGGGCAGTGTATTCTTAAATCACCTTGCTTTCATAAATTTGCTTTCCACAAGATATCGAAAAGATGTATTTGCATGTATCTGGTAATGTAGAGTTAAACCCAGGTAAACCCATAAATACTTCAAATATGTAGTATTTACAACAAGACTAGCTTGAATGGGACGAAAGCCAGTAAACATTGTCGGTGATGGTAGCTACAACTGTTTATTTCGTAACATCAGCTTTTCAGAACAGAAAATTGTCATGCCCAATTAGGAGCTCTTGCAATCCAACAATTAATAAACGAGTTACAAAGGAAGTGATAAGGAATTGTTTATATTTTAAATTAAAACGTTGTTTTAATCCAAAATTTTGAGTAACGTGCGCCTACTACTTGTATAGCCTATGCTTATACTCCTAGTGTTAATATTGTGTCTGTGAACCCCATGCATTCGTTACTTATAGAGCAAATCATATTTTACTATTAAAGTAAAAACTGAGCGAGTGAATGTGCCGCTCTCCGCCGATTCAAAGAAACCCAGGTTACCATAGGCTTAAACCAAAGATAAAAGTCAGCAGAAAAAAAATATACAAACCTCTTTTACAGAAACCACAAGATAATTATTTGAAATCGAAAAATTCTTTGCGGTAGCAAGTTTGAATTAAGATCAGTGCTCACTGGTACTTGGTAGAGTAGCTTTTGTCAAATGGTATTTAAGAATCCTTTGAGGCCTATTTGATGAATATATTATTTTCAATTAAATGCCAGAGAATTTTGCCGAAGCGGAAGATGTTGCGCCATAGCCGTTTGCGATCATATTTAAACAATATATTATGCAAATCCAAGCCAAGGGATTACCTATTTATAAGCCATTTTTAAAAACAATGTACATATTTATCTGAATAAAAGTGAATAATTATATACGAGATGCAGTCCACAAGAGATGCAGTCGACAATGTTGAGTTATGGGAATTATCATCCCTCTTAATAACAAGCAGTATGAATTAAGCACCATTTTCCTCAACTTTATTTCAGTTACATCTTTACCTATAAAATGTTAGACTTTCCAAAGTCCTTTCCAGGCCCTTCTATGGCGCGCTTCACTTCCTCTGTGGAAAGGACTTTTTGTATCTGCGAAGCAGATATATATGCTATCGCATATATATATACCGTACTGTTACCGTACCGTATGTTAACAGATAGCCATTCAGCGACGAGCTTATATATTCAGCGACGAGCTTATATAATTTAAGCCAATCAGCGATTATGTTACATCGTGTGTCCTCCATCTAACCTGCGAACGGGCATGGTCTGGCCTCGTGTTATTCATGTATTCTCGCCATTTTGGATTTTCAAAGCTGACTATATTTTCTCGCCATTCTACTATCAACATGGAAATTTATCCTCATCTTGCTCTGGTAAGTAGTCAATCTCTTCGGAGATCAAAACAATCTCTTCGGAGAACAAAACAATCTCTTCAGAGATCAAAACAATCTCTTCGGAGAGCAAATAAACAATCTCTTCGGAGAGCAAATGAACTCAATAAACAATCTCTTCGGAGATCAAAACAATCTCTTCGGAGAACAAAACAATCTCTTCGGAGATCAAAACAATCTCTTCGGAGAGCAAAACAATCTCTTCGGAGAGCAAATAAACAATCTCTTCGGAGAGCAAATGAACTCAATAAACAATCTCTTCGGAGATCAAAACAATCTCTTCGGAGACCGAACCAATCTCTTCGGAGACCAGAACAAGCAAATACATATAACATTATACATTTATACCGCACTCATAGTAGCTATATTAAGTGTATAAATTCAGGTTACTGTGCATGTAGTTGCAGATCGACTGTACGGAAATTAACTAAGCAAGCAAATGCTAAACGATCTGGAGACCGTGCCCCGTCCAGATTACCTTTAAAGAGAATTATATTAGCTATGAGAAAGAGAAAAGAAGATCATTTTTAAAGCATTATTTTGTACGAAATGTCCCCAAGTCATCCATTTTGAACAAGATGGCTAGTAGTTTCAAGCAATGTTGTTTTCAATTTGTGCAAATACAACATATTTTTATCAATTCATTTGGATATTTTAAGCCATGTGTCAACATAAACATTAAGACAGCAAAAAAATCATTGTGTAATATATTCTACAGTCAAAACATAGCAGGCAATATTGCCAATGAACAATATCACATATCTCAAAGGGCATTAATGTTGTCAGGAGATATTGAATTAAATCCTGGTCCTGTTCAAAACAACAGTCCAACTAGGTTGTCATCAAATGTAGTGTTACAACAAAGGTTAAGACGCTTTCAGTTAAGACCATTTGATGTTGGTGGTGATGGTTACTGTTTCTTTCGAGCTGTGTCACATCAATTATATTGTAACCCTGAACGACACTTTGAAGTTAGAATGGCTGGTATTGCATATATGAGAAATAATCCTGAGAGATTCATTGAAAGTAATACTGAAATCTCTTGGTTAGAATACCTTAATAATATGTCTATGCAAGGAACATGGGGCGATGCTATGATAATACAAGCTGTGGCTGATCAGCTTAAGTTAAAAATTACTGTTGCAGAGACACATGAAGGGTTTCGTGAGTACAGTATAATACAACCTGTATCATCTAGACATCAACTAACTCATGTTTATTTGGGTCATATAGATGAGTATCACTATGTATCAACATTGCCATGTACTTCAATGTCGGGTTTTGTTGAGATATATCCCGAACAGTCAACCCAGAGCTCTCTGCCTAATCAAACAAGAACACAGTATATAAACAAATACATGAAACAAAAACGAGCTAATGAGACACAGAGCCCTGAGGCTAAGGAAAAGAGAAGAGTTTATGCAAAGGAATATAGGAAACGTAAACAGGCCAGTGAGAGTTCCCAGCCCTCGACACTGAGCATTGAGGCTAAACAAAAGAAAAGACTGTATGCAAAGCAATAAAGGAAACAAAAACAGGCCAGTGAGAGTTCCCAACCCTCGACACTGAGCATTGAGGCTAAGCAAAAGAAAAGGCTGTACGCAAAGGAATATATGAAGCGTAAACGGGCCAGTGAGAGTTCCCAGCCCTCAACACTGAGCATTGAGGCTAAGCAAAAGAAAAGACTGTATGCAATGAAATATAGGAAACTTAAACAGGTCAGCGAGAGTTGCCAGCCCTCAACACTGCGCATTCAGGCTAAGCAAAAGAAAAGACTGTATGCAAAGGAATGTAGGAAACAAAAACATTGTGAGATTGAACCACTACAAAGTTTAATATCCAAATTTCATGATGTTGTCTCACAAGGTCCTCTTTATATTTGCACTTGTTGTGACCAGTTATGGTACAAGCATAGTGTCATTCCAGTCACAACACTTAAAGCAAATAATCCTGATGTTCAAAAAAGATTGTTAAATAGAAAAAGCGTTAATAATATGGAGTGGTTGTGTAAAACCTGTAATAAGTATTTAAAAAACAATAAGGTGCCTCCTTGTGCTGCCGTAAATGGGCTGCAGTTTCCAGAAAAACCTTCGTTTTTCGATCTAAATGAATTAGAGTGTAGATTGCTTGCTCCAAGACTTGCATTTCAAAAATTAATGCAAGCTCCTAGAGGTAGACAACTAAAAATCAATGGAAACATTGTTAATGTTCCAGCAGATGTTGTTAATACTGTTAACATGTTGCCAAGGTTTCCAAATGAGACAAGCACAATTAAAGTTAACCTAAAGAGAAGATTGCAATACAAAAGTTCAGCTTTATCACTAAATGTCAGACCAAATAAAGTAGCAGAAGCTGCCAAATGGCTTGTAAATAATGGTAACCTTTATAAAGATGAAGGTATAACTTTCAATGGCACTTGGCTTGAAGATAATTCAAATACTCAAATCGTATTTGATGATAGTGACAATGATCAAACTTCAGAGGGTTCAGAAAATGTTGTGGACTGTAATGCAGAAAGCTTGAATTGTGATACAGAATGTAAAACCCAGCAATCATCAGCATGTGACGATGATGATGAATACTGGAGTGAAGACGAGGCAGAAATACTTGCTGGAATCACTGATACTATGTTAACATCTCCAGATTTTGTCACTGATAATGAACGTCAGCATATTTTAAATGTTGCACCTGGTGAGGGAAATAGGCCTATGAGTATATTTAGAGATAAATACTCAGAGGAATTAGCATATCCGGGTATATTTCTTGGACAGAAGCGACCAGACAATACAAATAGACTAACCAAAATCCATTATAGTGAAATTTGTAAATCTGAATTAAGAAGGTCTGACCGAAGGGCTGCAATGTGTGTGGAAAATATTTTATTTAAAACAAAGAAATTGCAAATGAAGATTTTGCTTGGGCAGTCACAAGTTGCATTGAGGAAATGTCAACGAAATAGTGACACAATCACTGCCGTTCAACTAAAACAACCAGGTGCATTAGATAACATGATTCATCAGGATCAAGGATTTAAATTTCTTAGAGCTGTAAGGGGTTCACCTCCATTATTTGAAAAAGCTAAAAAGGATATATTTGCAATGATCAGGCAGTTAGGATCTGCTTCATTATTTTGTAGTTTTTCTTCAGCGGAAACACAATGGATTCATTTACTGAGAATACTTGGTAAACTTGTTGATAACAAAACGTACACTGACACTGAACTTGAGAACCTCAATTGGGAAGAGAAAAGTAGGTTAATTCAGAGCGATCCTGTGACATGTGCCAGGCATTTTGATTATCAAGTACAGAAGTTTTTGCAAAACTTTCTTTTAAGTAGTGCTGCGCCTCTAGGAAAAATTGCGGACTGGTTCTATAGGGTTGAATATCAACAAAGAGGATCACCTCATATTCACATGTTAATATGGCTAGAAAATGCTCCTACATTCGGGGAAGATTCTGATTGTGATGTTGTTTCATTCATTGATACGATGATCACATGTGAAAAGCCAACTGAGAATCCAGATTTACTTGCACTTGTAAACAGGCAAGTTCATCGCCATTCTCACACTTGTCGAAAGAAATCCAAAAGTGTCTGTCGTTTTAATTACGCACAGCCATGCTATGAGATCAACCAAAATTCTATATCCATTAGATATTGATATGGATGATAATGAAGTTGATCAACATAAAGATACTTGGAAATTTATAAAGAAACACCTGAATGATATGAAAGAGGGTGAGGACATTACATTTGACCAGTTGCTTGTAAATCTTAAACTGACAGAACAAAACTATTTGCTAGCTGTTCAATCTAGTCTCAAGACACCAACTATATTCTTAAGAAGGAGACCAAATGAACTAAGGATCAATAATTATAATGCTGCATGTCTCAGTGCATGGCGTGCAAATATGGATATTCAGTTTGTACTAGATGTATATGCATGTGCAATATACATTGTATCATATATATCCAAGGCTCAAAAAGGCATGAGTGAACTATTGAGAACAGCTTGTGAAGAAGCAAAAAGGGGAAACTCCAGTATTAAACAACAAGTGAGAGATATTGGAAATAGGTTTTTGAACAATGTTGAAATAAGTGCACAAGAAGCAGTCTATATAGTACTTCAACTTCCAATGAGGAAATCTTCTCGTCAAGTAGTATTTATAAATACTTCACCCCCAGAGGATAGGGTTTAGTTACTAAAACCATTGCAAGAAATTAATGATTTCGAAGATGATTCTGATGAAATTTATGCATCTGGTCTAATAAAGCGTTACACAAAACGACCAGCCAAACTTGAAAATGTGTCCCTTGCAAATTGGGCTACATGGTACGACTCCACTGGTAAGCCATATATCAAACCATCACGTTAATTAGATATTGATAATTATCCACTTGAGACAAACTTGAGTGATAATGATGATAATGAGGAAGAAGAAAGCGAACAAAAGAATAAAAAAAGATCTAAAGCCAGAATTAGTCGAAGTGTCTGTTTTAACAAGGAAGTTGATTCTGAAAAGCATTACCGTGAACTAATCATGTTATTCACTTCATGGAGGGATGAAATAACTGATTTATTAGGAAATTGTGCTTCTTACCAAGAACACTATTTTCAAGTTAAAAATACAATAGATGAGCAAATGAAATGTTATGCTATGTGTAGTGAAGATCTGAATGCGATTCAAGACCAGCTTAATAATGTGGAAGATAATGATGAAAACTATGACCTGATTGCCCTAGGAACACAAAACATTGAGCGTCAAGATGAAAATGAAGGTGCACAAGACCTTCATCCAGAATTCAATGAAACCTATGACCTATCTGGTGATCTTGGAATTCCTTCAGCTGCATCTAATACTGAGCAGCTGATATTGCATGAAGAACAGGATGATGTTTACAGAGGAATGGTACAAAAATTAAACAGAGAACAAAAAGAATTTTTCTTCCATGTTTTACATCTTATTAAAACTTCTGACAATCCATTCTACTGTTTTCTTGGTGGAGGAGCAGGAGTTGGCAAGTCCCATCTCACTAAGTGTCTTTATCAAGCAGCATTAAAGTATTATAATACTAGAGCAGGTGATGATTTCCATCAAGTGAAAATATTAATGCTTGCACCAACTGGTAAAGCAGCTTACAATATCAAAGGTAACACAATACATAGTGCACTTGCAATACCTGCATGTCAATCTTTAAAGAATTACAAACATCTTGATTCAAGCAGGTTAAACACCTTACGGTGTCAACTTAGTGGTTTAAAACTAATATTTTTGGATGAGATCTCAATGGTTGGTAGTACAATGTTTAATGTTCAAATAAATAATAGACTGAAAGATATTAAAGGAAGTAAAGAAGATTTTGGTGGTGTAAGCATGGTTGTTATCGGTGATTTATTTCAGCTGGAACCTGTAATGGACAGGTATATATTTAAGAATCTAGACAATTCAGAATATGCAGTTCTGGCTCCTAATAAATGGCAAGATAACTTCAATATGTTTGAATTGGAAGAAATTATGCGCCAAAGGGAGAGCAAAGTGTTTGCTGAAATATTAAACAGACTTAGGGAAGGAAAACATACTAAGGATGATATTTTGAAACTAAAAGAAAGATTAATAAAAGAAAATAGCATCCAAGATCCCATGGATGTGCCTCACTTGTTCATACAAAATAAGAAGGTAAATGTATTCAATGAAAGAGTGCATAATGCAGCAACTGGTGAAAATTTTTCAATCAAAGCAATAGACAGTGTTATAGGAGCTAAATCTGCTCAACTTCGAGAAAAAATTTTGAGTCAAATACCAGATGATCCCAGGAAAACTAAACAAATTGCTTCAAACCTTCAATTGTCAGTGGGGGAAAGAACTGAGATAGCATTAAATGTACGCACTGATGATGGAATGACTAATAGTGCTGGTAATGTTGTTAAAAAGATACAATTGAATCAAATAGATAAACCTTCAGGTATAATATGGGTCCAATTTGACCATTCAGATGTTGGTGAGAAGACCAGAGATGAAAATAGACGTCTTTATGTTCAAGGTATTGAGTCCACATGGACTCCAATAAAGCCAATCACAACTCAGTTTGCTGTGGGTAGAAACCAAACTGCACAAGTTGTTAGAAAACAGTTTCCACTTAGACCTGCATGCAATGCAATGCAATGCAATGCA